>VYZQ01008435.1:179001-231133 GCA_013400655.1 Mystacornis crossleyi
GGGAGCTCGCTGTCCCCCCGCCCGCAGGGGCGTCCCGCGGGCTGCCCGCCCGCCGGGGCAGCGGTGAAGAGCCAGACCGCCGGCGGCGGAAGGCGAGCGGCCGTGCTTGGGGACGGCCGGCGGCGGTGCCTGCATCCGCGCTCCGTTCGAGCCCCGGCAGGTGAAGGAGAGGAGCGGCTGCAGCGGGAGGCGGCTCGGCGGGGCGGGCAGGGCCGGGGTGGCGGGGCGACGGTGCCCTCCTGTGCCCTCCTGCCGCGCCGCCGCTCGGTTCTCCGCCACTGCGGCTCCAGCAAACGCCCGGATGCCCGACCTCGGCGCCTGGGGCGGCTCCCAGCCGCCCGTCTGGGCCACGGCTCGGCGGGGCAGTGTAAGGGCTGCTTGCCCCCCTCGGGAGCTCTCCCGGGTCGGCGACTTTTAACCCGGACGGGTTGCTGCGACTCTCTGTTCTCCGAGTATGTGGACATACCAGGAGACATGGGTACGTATGGGGAAGCAGGACGAGAAGGATGAACATCTCTGACATCTTTGGTTCACAGGCGATATAGGAAAATCCTCTATACCTTAGTCTCTCACTCAAAGTCACGTTTTTTACGCGAGGATTAACTAAGCTGAAAATTTTATCCCAGTGAATAATACCCATGTGAATAGTAGACTCAGTTTGCTCATGACAAAACATTTCAGAGACATAAAACTGTTTTGCTCCTTGTTTGATATTGAGTGTCACGTACACTGAATTTATATAAACATGATTCCTGCAGTCGGTCATCTGAGGAAAACCGGGGTTTTTTTATGGATTATTGTCTGCTCTGAAATAGGGTATGTCACAATGAAGCAGTGCCTCAGGACTCTCCATCATACTGTCTCAATAGGGATTCAAGCTACATTCCTGCCTGTGTCACAATGGCACAATATCCAAGCTATTTTCCTATTAATACATTAAAACTGATCCAAACCTTAATTAAAATACAAAGTATTGTGGAGCATCACATGTACACTTGTGGCGTCTTTGATGCTCCTTCTCAGATGCAAAAGGCCTCTTTTTCCCCCTTCTTTTGCCGTCTCTGTTACAACTGCACGTGGTCACATTCTGGCATGGCTGCAGTGCACACCTGGGTCTGCAAGAAGAGGTACCATCGTTGGGGGTGGCACAGGAGGTTACTAGCCGTAACTGTTCATTCCAACAGCACTTTTCTGCGTAGCTGAGACACTCTGAGTGCTCTGAACCCCATTTAGAGAATGCTCGTGTTAACTGTTTGCCCGTTTGAGCAAGAGGCAGTGATTCCACAGCTGTTTCATGAAGAGTCTTTTGTGTGCTGGGTGTTGGGCAGACAGCTGGGGTCGATAATCTGCCGTCCCAAGCTATGTCATCCCCACTTGTGAATTATAAGCTGCAGTCTCTGCTAGCAGTGGTAGATACTCCAAAATAGATCAATCATGAGCACTTTCTAGTTCAATTCCCCGCAGAAAGAAAATCAGTGTGGATATGCCGTCTGGTCTGCCACTGGTTGCTTTTAAAATCTTGTCCAGCTTCAGCCACATCTCTCAGAGACATTAACAGTATAGAAAATAAGTGGTTATGTAGAAGACAGAGATTCTAATGTTCCCACAGAAAGGAAAGCTAATGTAGGAATTCCTATCCTGCTAGATTCCAGGAATCTGCTTGGGCAAAGGATGTTGCAAACATGACTCATAATTTCTGCTGCTCACAGAATGCCTGTGGCATGTTGAGCCCTATTGGAGCAGGGTTAGAGGGAGCATGCTCAGAGTTTTATGGAGTTTTTAAAATTTCCACTACTGAGTGCTAGTAGAGCTGTTCAGCTGCTAGAATAAACAGCATTTTGAAAATAGTACATTGCTACACAGTATCACAGTACTTTCTGTATTTTTTTACAGTGGATTTAAGAATTTTGTAGGTATTAAATACAGATTGTATTTAACTGTGAATAACATTTTATTCAATTCACGATTAAATTATAAAGCCTGTGGTGGAAAAAAAAAGCCCTACAAAAATGGCATTCAGTTACTCGGTCTTACAGTCAGAAAATTATATTTAACAGCATAGAATATTTCACAGAAAAGAAATCACAACAACAGGACAGCCTGTATTCCCTTCTCAGAGAGCATATCTGCTCCCAGTGCAATGTGATTTTCTTTTTTTTCTTTTTTTTCCTTTTTTTTTTTTTCTCCTTTTTAGGTTTTGGTTTGCATCTAGGACATATTTGCAGCTCTCTCACTATCAAGTGTGAGTCAAAACAAGACACATCTCTCAAATAACACCTACATCTTCAGAAAAAAAAAGTGCCATGCCTCTGAGCCAGCTTTCTCCCCTCAGTTCTTCCTGGTCTCTCTGAAAAATGGTTAAATAGAAATTTTTCTACATATGAAAATTCACTTTATATAAGCAACAGTACAGTTAGGTTTTCAAGCTAACATTTCTTCTAACAGATATCTATTAGCTGTTTAGTCTTGTAGGGGCAAGTACCTGGCACTGTAAGCTCCACCCATTTGTTCATTACTAGACTCCAGAAGTAGTTTGCATAAAAACTTCATAAGTTACAAAAGAAAGTAACTAGTCATGAGAGGAAGCATTGCAGAGAGCAAGTAGAATATCTTGCTGCTGACCATACTTCCACAGCTTTGAAGGACTCAGTGGAAAAGCAGATAGTTATATAAAAATTAACTTCTATAGGCCTTTATGGGTGAATGCTGCTTTTATTCCTGTAGAAACATATCTAGGGAATCGTATTCATACTTAAATAAGCACTACTTGTTCCTTGTCCAGGACAGTGGGAAAAAACTGGTTTAGACAGGCAAATACAGTCGCTGTTCTTTGTTATAAGCTGCATACCTCCAGTTCTGGTTACACCACCTTGTCTATCAGCAAGTGAAAATAATGAACTTGATTCTTGACCAGTTTCCTTGAACATACCGTGTGGCAGGTGTCCCCTAAGCATACAAAATTAGGTGTAAATTCATAATATTGCACATTTTGGAAAATGTATGCTGATAAATGGAGCAGAAGCCTGCATTTTGCTCAACAGTGAGCTATGCAGACAGATCATTTCCCCTCTCCTCTCCTGCCCCCTTCTTTGATGGCTTTTAAAGGGACACTGAAACAAGGATTTAAGCAAAGTTTCATTTCTGACAGAAGCATCTGACCCTGAACTAACAAAGCCAGCCACTTTCTTTCTGTTCAGAACTGATCAGATAACTCTTTTCTAAAGGAGAAAGATTCTGAAAGTAATGGCATACCCTCATAACATACAGCTTAATTCTATAATAGCTAGTATGGGCTTCTAAAAAGGTTTGGCCAACTAGATTTTCTGAGCGGGTACCAAGCTAGAAGTTCACATTGTGATTGGAAGAGGTCAGTGCAGTTTTTACATTACTGTGTATTTCATCTGTTTAAAGGAAATATCTCTGCACACCACTTCTGCACAGATAACTCAAAATAGAGACCTCTGATGTGTTCAGTTGCTCATAGGGAAAGCAAAACAGAACTGTTTTATCCCCCTGAAATAAGATGTGTAAAATGCACATGCCTAACATCTGTAGCTAGAGTAAGCCACCCAGCAGATGAGGCTGTTCTATGTTCACCTCTGTATGCTGAGGGACATAGGTCCCATATAATCCCTCTCAGTGTGACTACAAACAATACATAAACCTATTTTAGGAATCTCTTCAGATAGATTTAGGTGTCAGTGACTCTCCAGCTGGCGTCTGATGTTTTTATAGATGCAGGAGACCCTATTATCCAGTGTCTTAGATTTTTATTTGCGTTGAATAACTCTTTACACATAGTGACTTTAATCATAGGAAGATTTAGGCATATACTTACACTGATGTATGAAAAACAATTCTGCGACATGCTGAGATCAATCTTCATGGAATAAAAAACCCAAGCTGCTTGTCAAACTCAAGGTTTGGTTTCTAAAATTATTCTGGAAATGTGTGCTGATGCTCACAAGGGTAAGGAAGTTCGCCCTTGCTTTATAAAAAATTCTGTTTAAAGCCTTCTCTCTTTTGTTTGAAGTTTATGCTTTTCTGAAGTTTCTATCACAGTGCAAACAGTATGTTGTATTTTGTACGCTAGAGTTGCCCATAGAGAAAACTGAAGTTCACAGAGAAGATAACTCAATCTTAAAAATAAACTGACATTTTGACCAGACTTATTGATTGACCATTTGTACAGTAAGAAATACTTGGAAATAACATAGTTGACGAGAGGGCAATTTGTACTGTGCACTTCATTACCAAATGCTATAAAGTAGTACTTCAAGAAAAATACTTCAGTCTAAGATTTTTCATAGGGAAAGGTATTCACCCTAATAATTTTTATGCTATCCTATATGCACAGTTGTATTATCATAGCCACTGAGTACATGTATAGGTAACCAGAAGAAATACCAAATTCTATTCATATGAATTTGCCTTTTTCGTTTGTGATCAGGCCAGTACTGTTACTGGTTCTCCCATAAACTGTATTGGTTCTACTTGTTGGAGGGTTTCTTTTACTATCAGTTTTGCATCAACCACCTCTCTGTGAAGGGTCCTGATCTTTCATGCAGCTATGGCCCTCCCCAATGCTGTCTTTCTTCAGAAGCTGCTGTGCTGATCATTTACATTACATGCTCAAGGAACAACAGAAGACAAATAGCTGCTTAGGCTATGCCCACTTCTACACTGGAGGCATCTGCACCATTTCATTAAGGAAGTGACCTCAATGCATGTTTATCTGGGCAAGGCATGATACACACATCTGTGGGTATGCGAGTCCGGGGCATACAAGCTGACATATAAAGGTCCCATCCAGCTCATTTTTCTGTTTCTGTCACTTCCAAGAGGGGGTGGAGGACAAACTAACAGATGGGAAGGGTATTTCCTCTCTCTTGTTTTCAGATCTCGTGTGTCAGTACCCAGCAATGCCAGCTGAGTGTGGATTCGGGAGTTGGGGGAGGACTACTGATCACCTTAAGCTCCCTGTACTTAGGTTGGGGGAAATAATGGTCTTTCGAGGTATATCCCTGAATTACGCTAATTTGCTTTTCAGTGCAAGGTGGGACCGCAAAACTCTTCTGCGTTTAGAGAGGCAGCTGGCTTTACAGAGACCTTTATCTAGAGCAGTTCATGATAGTTACTAATGAGGAAGGCACTTCAAGTCATGACACAGTGAGTATTGCACAGGAAAATCAGTCTTCAGAGGCTGATTGCAGGCGAAGCTCTCTAACAGGATACATCTTTCATTATTGGTACTAATTCTCTGAATGCTAGACATCTGTAGAAAGAGGTAAAACAGTATTACAGAAAAATAATAGTGAAAAATGTAGGAATGAGAGCAGGTGGTAGAGCCATGTGACATTAGATTTGCCAAGTACAATTTGTATTCTCTCAGGTTCTGTATTATCTGCCAAATATTACCTTCTCAGAATCCAGAAGAAAAAATGCCTTTGTTCTTATTTTTGCACAGTATTTGCTAATATTTTATATGAATAATTAATTAATATTCTGTAGCCCCCTACTTGCAGTCTGCTACTGATAAGCCTGATAATGAGAAACAAAACCACACCAGGTAGTTACACATAGGAATGTTAAGCATAGCTGCTTGGGCAGTCACATGTGTCGCAGTGAGTTTGTGCAGCAGCGGTCAAAGGGACAGTAACAACCCTAAAGTATAATAAAAGCGAGGCATACTAATGTATGTATCAGGAAAATACTTTATTAGCTGATGCATTGTGAAGAATACAAAAGCATGTAACTGGATTTTTCTGAAGGCCTAGATCACAGCTACGACAGTACCGAGTCAGGAGGATGTCAGAGAGCTCTCTGCTCTCTGCCAGAAACGTTTTCTGCCTCGGCTTCTGTGCATCACGCCTGGTGTAAACCAAGCACGAGGGTGGTGTAAAAGGCTCCATCTGTCGTGTTGGCTCAGATCCACTTGACAGAAGCCAAAACCCATGAAAGTAAGAGATGAGAAATGAGAATTGTGAACCCACTTCCTCCTCTCTCCACTTTGCCTTTCCCCGGGGTGTACTTCTCCAGGAGCAAGAGGAGCTGTGTCTTGCTCTAGATTGTTGCCTGCAAAATGAGGGGAGTCAGCATTCATGCATCTTCCTCAGCCTTCCCATAATAAAACAGGGACTGCTCACAATTTAGACTGAGGGACTTAAATTTCTTAAAGAAGCAAAATGTTTTCCGAAGAGCGGTAGAAACCAGTCATTTCACCACTTCAGAAAGCCAACATACACTTCCTGGCTGAGTGCTCTGCCCCAAGCTGGTTTCAGTTCAATATTCAGAAAATGCCAGGCAAATAATAAATCAAGTGCAAGTTAGAACAGTCCTTGTAAGTACCTAGTGTAGCAAAACACTTCAAGATGATGCAGTATCTTTCTAGGCAGTAGGAATGCAAAGACTCAGTCTTGTCAGTAGATTCTTGTTGAGATGAGTACTCTTAGTTGCACGATTAACCATCCGCATGGAGCACTTGTGCAATGCTAACTTAGCAGGGTCACAAATTATGGAGATAATTCAGAACCATTTCTTTTTCTTTATTATTTTCTGAACAAAGCTTTTCCTCTGGACTCATGGTAACTCCTCTTTAACTCAGTCATACAATCACAAAATAGATAGGGTCCTTTTACAGCCATATTAATCCCAATCAATGACAGAAAGCAGTTCTACACTTTCCACGTGGAGTTTAAACAGTAAACAAAAGACCTGTTTTGTAGGAAGCATATCATGAGGCTGGAGAGGCTTGGATTCATTCTGGATAGCAAGTCTTCCTCTCTTGTTAAACTTACAGAGCAATCTGGTATTGCAAGTCCACACTGACATCTAGTGCTGAAAAAATTGCACTAGCCAGTGAGGAAACAAAGAAAGTAAAAGGTGTTGGACTGGAATGAAAAATCTAAAAATATAGCAAAGGATCCCTCCTGCTGTATGAAAATGTCTGGTGGTTTGTGGGTGTGTCCTATGGGCAGGAGGTGTTCTGTCTGCATGAACTTGGGTGCTGAGGGGGCATCCTTTGGAGCAATGCACGGTGTACTGGATCTGACAGCCAGACAACATAGCAAGCCCTGGCTGCTCCTGAAGACTGCTCTTGGGGTCACGAGGAATCTTGAGATGTCACTTACTTTAAGTTTGTTTTGTAACCACTGCTACTGTAGGACTTGGTCCAGATCAGCGTAACTAATAGAGAACTGCTGCCAATGGCCCAGTAATCTTGATGTTACAAACAAAGACTTCACAAGATTGAGATGTTCTTACCTTCCAATATGAGAAGTGAATTTCCTGGTACTTTGGAAAGATTCCCTCTTTAAGCTGTTTCTAGGGAGGAGGGGCGCTTTTTTTTTTTAAAGTGGCTTTTCGTTCTTGATGCTCTCTTACCTCCCATTTCAATACAAAACATTCTCAGCATTTTTACACACACACTCAAAATCGGCACTTTACAATATTTCACTGAGCCTTTAACAGCAGGCAAAGGTTGTAAAACAAAATATTTGTGATTTTTTAATTGTAATTTCTACCTTCCACGGACAAGTAAAAAGTAATAAAAATATACAGAATAATGAATGTTTTTCAGTGTCTTAGCTGCCAGCACAGTTCCTTCCCTGTCACCAGGGAAATGGTGAGATTAAAACCATGTGCTCTGTGTGCTTCAGAAGTGAAATATGCATGTCAGTGTTGTATAAATCATCAAAGGAGACGAGCAAAAGGACAGATCCAAAGCCACCAAGATCAATGGACTTTTTTTTCCCCCATTAAATCCCATGAGCTTTGGATCAGGTCCCAGCTGATGTCAGAGCTCTGCCAACCCCACTGAGAAACTGTAGTCCAAATGCTGGTGTGCTGCTTGGCAAGCCACAGCTACAAGGTCAAGCAGGAGTTGGCAGATGTATCCCCCATGGAGAGAACCCTGGTGTTGATAAGCAGGATTTCACAGCCAGACCCAGCACGGGGGAATTCTTGTCTCTCTGTGTGGAGGCAAAGCAGGGCCTGCCCTACCAGTGGCTGCCGAGTGTGAGGGCATCCTCTTCCTTCAGACACCCACTGAGGCACACCAGCAAGCTGCATCTCCTGCTATCTGGTACTGCCTGGGGAGCAGCTCTTTCCTCCTTCTCCTTCACAGCACAGCAAGCAACAACTGGCAGGATTTAGTCCTTACTGCTTTGTGAGTGTGAAGGCCTCAAAAAAAAAAAGTGGCTTTTTTGTCCTGTACATAGTACCCTTCCTCCCCTCATAATCAGAAAGCCCAGGGACTCAGACATCATTTCTTCTGTCAGTTTTCGCAGGGTTTTTTTTCCCTGGGATATAATGATACAGAAGTAAGCATGTTGTCACAACTAGGCTGCAGTTTTTTGCCGCCGTATCTTGTAATCAACCACAGTATGCAGATTCTAGAAATGTTTTAGACTTTTGTGTCTGGGCTGGACAGATTGGGATGTGCAGGGAGGATTGGCAGACCCAATTAGACAATAAATAGCATAAGTAGCTGTCAAAAAATAAGGCTAAAGCAGGAGAAAGCATGTGGCATCTCTCACTAGATAAGCTAGAATGATTGGCATATTCAGTCAGAAACAGTCATTTTCTGATTTAATGGGGGCTTAAGACAAATTGTCTCGCAGCTGAGACCATGCAAATCAATCATTAAAATGTCAGGTTAGAGTCAGATGTCAGTTAAAATTCCATTAATATCAGTAAAATTGCACCAACTTTATCCATCCAAATTTATAGGGTGCAAAATTTGACCCATAATTTTATTACGAGCAAAAGCATGCAAAACTGTATCACGTATAGAATTTTCTTGAAATGAAAAGCAATAGAATAGTAAAGCCAAGAATGTAGAATAGACTAGAGCAGAAAAGAGAAAGAACAGGAACAGGTAAAGGAAAAGCAGAGGAAAGGGACAATGGAAAGAGGAAAGGAAAAGGGGGAGAGAACAAAAGACTGAAAGAAATGCCAAGAAAAGAATGCAGGAAATTTCCCTCAGGGAATTTAAAAATATGGGAAAAAATTCCAAATGTATATTAATAACGTTGAATTAAATCACTTCAACATTACTGTCATCATATCCATGTTTCCACCCATCCTTTCCCTTTCTGCTCCCAAGAAAACCCAGAGGACATGCAATCTGGTGGCAGCAATTTATTCAAGAAGGTGCCACTATCATTTTAAAGGTGACTAGTTTGCAGAGCATATTTGATGCAGCGACTGAGCATCTAGTACAAACAGAGTCAGCTGACATTAGTTCCTAAGCCTTTGGGAACATTCAGAGTGTGTGGAAATCAATGTTTTTTCAGTGTGGTACTAGGCAATAACAGATACATTCCCAACTAATGCTTTGTGCAGAACACGATCTGTTTTAATTTCAAATATTTGTGGGGAGGCAGTGAGTTGGGTTGAATGGTAATAATTTAGTATTCGGTGCTTAACATTAAATCCCCCACTCGATCCTTTGCCTTCTGCTTAGGAGTGGGATTCAGTGAAGGCAACACTCCTGTTCATACAAACAGCGTGAGTTGGGGCTACACCCACAACCCAGGTCAGAGAACTTCTGTGGGGCCTCTCGGTGACTCAGGACTTTGACAAATCCCCAATCTGGGCTGAAAGAATAACTTTCGCAAAGTAGTAGATTGGTTTTACAAACAGTTGCTGCCCACAAGACAGGAATGACAGAGTTTTGGCAGTGTGCAGACTCATGCAGCAGCAGATCAAGCTGGGGTGGCTGACACAAGTACCAACCTTGCCTGATCATGCTGCCCTTATCTTAGAGGCTGGCATCCTTGCCTGGAGCTGACAGAAGGATACAGACAGCTTGACATGTTAGAGTAAAGCAAAAAATATGTCAGTCAAGAACAGTGGCAGTTCAGGAGCAGCTGTGTGACCCATCAACACCCGCCCTGTGAGGCTGGGAGAAGGGGTGGGACAGCCCTGCTTTAATCCATTGCCACATCCAAGTTAATATCCTGATACTTCAGAATTTGGGTATGAACGGCTTCTAATTCAAGCTGGCTGTCCTCAGCAACAAAGAAAAATGTAAATGCACAATGACAGTTATGCAGTGCGGTGTGTTAGACAGTGACAGCGCAGGAAAAGTA
The DNA here is from genome assembly GCA_013400655.1 of Mystacornis crossleyi. Taxonomy (NCBI): domain Eukaryota; kingdom Metazoa; phylum Chordata; class Aves; order Passeriformes; family Timaliidae; genus Mystacornis; species Mystacornis crossleyi. Next base: position 189,096 of record VYZQ01008435.1, read on the forward strand.
TGCTTTGGAAAATTCACAAATACATAGTAAAACCCCTAGAACTGAGGAAGCTGAGGACCCTTTTTTTTTTTCAGCTCCTTCATTATATTTGGAGTAATTCTCCTTGCCTTTATCTGAAAATTGTTCTTTCCAGAATCCTTTCAGACTTCATTTAAAATCATATTTGATGATCTGATAGTTTGCTCTGTCTGACAATATTAGAGTGCAGTTTTCAACAGCTGTAACCCACCTGAACTGATGTGCCTCTACTAATAGTGTTCAAACGAGGGCTTCAATTCAGGTCCCTATTTGCAGTGGAGGTTGAAGGAGAAATGTTAATGAAATTCCATTTTTATGAAGGGCATTTTGCAAAGGGAAGAGAAAAAGTCAAACTGAATAAGGGTGCTAAAAATTATTAAAAATATGTTGTTAAATCAAAAATTATTTACATGAAGTATATCTTCCCAGTGGAAAAAAACTGGAAAGACAGTATATTTTCCCAGAAGAAAAGGAACAAAAGGAGGGTACAACGCTTGAAGAGCAGCAGCATAGATCAGAAGAAAACTTGTCCTTGTTTTTCAGCTATCTGGCTTATTTGGGCGACTTGTAAGTCATTCTAGTCTCTAGCTGATTCAGTTCCTCCCCTTCTATTCCCTACTCTTTATCATTTTGTCAGGATAAAACACATTACGAATTGCAAGAAGCTCAAACAGTAAGTAAAAGCATGTTCATAAGCACAGAAGGTCAATACATTTTGTACTAGATCCTTATGATGAGAAGAGCTTTGGAAACACAGAGCTTTTAGAGAACTCATAGTATCCAAGTTATGCAAATACCAGTCACAAAAAACCCATGTTGCTAATGCTCACCTGCTAAGCAGAGCCATGAAGCACATGCAATAAATATTTCTGCAAAAATACCTTGTAAGTTCATATACAGCAGGATAAATCTGAAAAAATGAGTCAGAGAAATATATTGTCATGTAGAGACTGTAGTGGCCTGAGAAGCCACTTTTGGATTCAGCTGGTGATTTATAGATATGACCTATGCTGGAAGAAAATAGATAAATATTTCTTCTGATCTGACATAAACCAAATGTATTTACTGTCAGTGCTGCAGCCACTCAATCACAAAATCCCAGAAACGAGATGGTACAAAATCTACTGTTTTTCACTAATATTGCTGTACGGTACCTATTAGGGCTTTCTCAGGTAAGAAATTAACTCTTATTAAAAAGTCCATCAAAACAGAAGTAATGAGAGAAGAATTAGCTGGGAGTCCAGAGGCAAAGGGGGTGGGGAGGTCTATATAGAACATCTTCATAATAAACAGTAGGTGAAAACTCGTGAGGAAGGAGGAGTATGCCAGATGGAAACAGCTTTGCCTGTTGCCTGAATAGTCTTTCACCCCATTTTAGAGAGGTAGGGTGAAACATTGTCAAGGCTGATCTGTCCCACAGACAGGCAGTAAAGAATTCGGGCTGTCTCTTCATTACTGTTCACTAACTGAGCTGACTGCCAATTCAGACCGCTGGTAGAAGTTTGCTTATCATCCCTGTTGTTTTCATTATAAACTTCTGTTCCTTGGTGGTTTATCACTTCAGTTTTTAAGGCCTTTCTGTGTGTCGTTTGGTCACAGAGGTAGCAGAGCTAGACTGATTTAGAAACAGATTTAACCAGACTGGTGCTGAAGTTGTGGTTAAACTAGCCTGACATACCTCTTCACCTCTTTCTGTAACACACATGCTAAAAAGCCTGCCCTTATGTTTACCAGAATTAAACAGAACTGGAATTACATCAACAGTCTTTGCAGAAAAATCACTAAGACACCTCTTTGAAAGCCATATGATTAATCTGGAATCTCTTAATGAGACTACAGCCTGGCTCGCATCCAAGGTGCAGGTCAATTGATCAACATTTGTGAGAAATCTTGAATTATATTTCCAAATTTCAGTTTTCATGGAGCTCAGAAGATCTTTTCCCTATGCTCCTCTTCCAGATTGGGGATATGCCAGTCTCCCAGTTCTACTGGTTAATAAAGATCTGAAAGCATAGCTGTTCCTGAGAGGGCTACATGTGTTTCACATACCAGCAAATATGCCTGGAAAGTGAGAACCTGAAAGGACATAAAGCAGATTTCTGCAGACAGTATTGCCTTATGCTGGTTTTCAAAGAAACATGGTGGATTTTAAGACTTTTTTTCCCTTCCATAAATCAAAGAGATTATAGAAAGGGTGATTCATTCCTCTCCTTCTCCACAGCAGACTGTGCTTCTGAAGGCCTTCCAGAGTACTTGCCAAAAAAAGTGTTTATTACCTACCTGTTCAGGTCTTTGTTGGGCAAGAATATATTATTTTGGAAGGTGTAATTATATGGTTACAAACCCAGCATGCTGTGTGGCTATTGGTGTAGGTAGACATTATAAAATGCTTCCAGAAAATGTTTTGATAGTGACAAGAAAAGAGTTGGAACTAATGAACCAGGTTTTCCTAGGCCAGGTTGTTCAGGTTTAGCCCCTCAGGATCTGTCTCCACTCTAAATCTAATTCAAGTGAGTGGCAGAGCCAGCCAGAGCCTGTGCAGCCACGCTGCAGGGCTGCATTCAAGTGCCATCACCCATCTCCATCCTTCCTGTGAGAGAGGAGGGCAGGAGAACAGAGGTGGAAGAACTGTACGAGCACTTTGGTTATCCTTTGTGTTTGATGTCAGAGCTGCTGTGGGTATATCCCACAGCTCTCAGCCTTAAACTAACCCAAGCTGTTCCGTCATTTTTTTCCAACGAATCTTGGGCCATGACTAGAAACTCCTCATTTTAAATGCTCTTCTTGCAAATTGGCCCTCCCCGTGTTGCCACTGTGACCATTGACAGCAGAGGGATTTAGGGTTATAACCCAGCCTAGTGACATGCAAAGGAAACACTTGGATGAGCTGGTCTGTATTTGTTGTCACGTTTGGGCCTAGCACCCAGCTGTGGTCCCAGGACCCTGAGTGAATCCTCGGGGATCACAGAATGACAGGATATGCTGAGTTGGAAGGAACCCACAAGGATCATCAAGTCCAACTCCTGTTCCTGGACAGGACACCCCAACAATGCCACCATGTCCCTGAGAGTGTTGTCCAAATGCTCCTTGACCTCTGGCAGGCTTGGGGATGTGGTCACTGCCCTGGGGAGCCTGTTCCAGTGCCCAACCACACTCTGGAGTGGTTGGGCCCTCAGTATTGACAAGATATCCACAGAGAGACTGACACCATTTCTCCTGGCAGTACTAATTTATCAATATCTGGCTGTGATGGTCCTTTAGCTGTATGAGGGGGTTGACCCCAGAGGCACACACAGCTCGTCCCACTCTGATCTGTTTTCTGCAAACCTGTAAGGGCAGTTGGAGGTTCACAGGCTTTGCCTCAATATCTTCTTCCTCCTGAAAGACCCTGTCCAGAAGTGCTGGATTTAAACAGCCCAGGCAAGGAACTCGCCAGTTTCTGGAGTACAGACAGCTCTTTAACTAACCCCATTTGTGGCCTGACTTCTCTTTGGTGTCAGATACGCTTTCACTTTTTATTTCCTCCCAAACATGACCCTGATATTTACAACTTCAGAAGTGTAAGTTTAAGTGATTTCAGGAAATTTAGAGATTAGCAATTTTGGTGGAGAAATGTTTAACTTCCAGCGGAGAGGGAACATATCCCAAATGGCCTGAGGAAATCAATCTCTTTCTTCCTTACAATTCCTTGTTTTGCATGTGTCACATCCCATCTCATGTTCATCTAAGAGAAATACTCTGCCTGACCAGTCAATGCTTTTTACTATATGCTGTTACTATTCACATATCAATAAAGCTACAGAATTAATATATTCATATAAGATGGATTTTTCAGTGTTTCAATATACTATTTTCACTAAGCACGAGGTCAGATTGTATTTCACCAAAAGCACTTTAAAATCAGGTTTGGTTTTCAGTTGTTGAACACACGAGTTACCCAGCATTTTTCTCTCCTACCCAAAGCAAACCTTGATAATTGAGAGCCTTCTTGCTTGACACAAACCTCCAAACACCATTTATGTTGGTGACTGGCCTTTGAGCCACACGTACACAGATGTCTCATACACAGATGTCTCATCTTTCAACATTTAGCCTGAACGAGTGCAACAGACAAACGGGGAATCGTCTCCTCTCCTCATCTGTCTTCTTGTCACGGCTTGCTGCCCTGCTGGTAGGTTACTACCCAGATACTCCACCGTGCCCCAGGCAGTGCCCCTATCTCAAGAGACATCTATGAACCATTTGCAGATCCAAAGCGAATCCATTTTAGCGTATATGGATATGCGTTATCCAGCCTACCCAGGGTGAATTTTAACTGGTGCACAAGCGCTGTGTAATCATTGTTTTGTGTGCTATTTACGCATGTTTTACAAAGATACCGCCCTCTGCATAGCTGGGGTGTTCCTCCATTTGTATGGTAATGAATCAGTATTAAGGGGGCCTTTTCTGCTCTGCTCCTTGCCCGGCCCGGGTCCCTCTGATAGCTGAGCCAGGCCCCTACAGCAGAGCCGCTAATGAAGGTAGGGGAGACGAGGACAAAGAGCCCCGCCGTACCTATTCAGGGAGAAATCTGCATCTGAAAGTGCCTGCTGGAAATGGGCGCGATGCCAAACAGCAGGGAGAAGGGGGACGCTCTGGAATATAAAGGAGGGCATACTATTATCTTTTTCTGTCTTTAAGTCACTGGTTATTCGTTAAAAAAGAAAAAAAAAAGAGGAAACAAAAAAGGGGAACGGTTTGGTTCGGCAGCTGCGCGTTTTCTATCCATATCCCAGCAAATGCAACACCTTCTCTCCCACCAACCTGCCTGCTGCTGCTACTCCTCTATGACTGCGAGCATTCTCCTTTTCCACGTCTCCACAACCATTCTCTGTCACATCTCTCCGGAAGAGAGTCCCTACCAACAGCTGGTGAATGTGCTGATCTACCGTCGGCCCAGGATGCAGCAGTCCAGGCAGTGCTACCTGAGCACACAGGTGACTTAAGCACTCATTTTCAGGGATCGCTTTCTTCTGAGGAATGTAGGTTATGCAGTTGAGCACGATGCCCATAGCTCAGGTCACAGCAAGCACCACTGCTCAGCAGCCTTTGCAATTCCAGCTGAATGGGTTCTGTTGTAGTGTTTCTAAGCGTGCTGCTTTTGCAGTTCTGCCTCCACCCATTCCTACTCCCCTCCCGTGGGGAAGGTGCCACGGTCTTTCCCACTATAGTCCCTCTGCGTGCCCTGCTGCCTCCAAGAAAAGAAAGCTTCCTCCGAGAGACCGTGGCAGCCTTCAGGTCCTGATGTTTAAAGGCATCCCCTGCTGAACACAGGTCAAAACACACAGCTTGCATCAGAAGAGAAAGCAGGAAGCAGGAAGCAGCAGCAGAAGGTTCATCCGTACTCACATTCACGGGGGGAAAACTGCAGCAGGAGCCTGGATGACAGGTAGGAATGGCATGGCCAGCCAGCATCTGTGGATACCATAATGCTGGAGAAAAAGCCCGTGGTTTTCCTCCCCTACTCCGTTTTTGGTAGCTAGGCTGGTTAATAGGCAACAGCCCTCCCTCTGGGGAAAAAAAAAAAAATTAAAGGATTATATGTAGGCCTAGAGTGAAAGAGTTCAACTGCGAATGAACATCTTTACCCAGCAACCCATAAATTATGCTGTGCTCTAAACCTGGTGTTCAGCACGGTGGGAGGAAACCTTCAGGCCCCTCAGTGCACGTTTGATAGCAGTGTGTGAATCACATGCCAGGGGATTTGGGCTGAGAACCTGCTAGCTAAATCTCAGCTTCCCCAGTGCCAGAAGCATCCCAGCTGAGGCTCATCCAGGATTCATCTGCAAAGACTAAGAGAGAGAAGGAGCAGTGATTGACATGGTAATACAGCATCTCCCATGCAAAAACGCCCTCAACCCCCTCCAGCATGTTCATAACCAAATACACACTTTGTTTTGCACTGTAAAGAGCATGGGAATGAAATGTGATAATGAGACATAACAAGATGCATGTATGAGACAAGCTGTGGACAGGCAGTGAACATAAAAAGAGACATGTACATGTGCACATACGGGAGAAGTGGCAGATAGGCACTTTCTTATAATCTGGCAACAATAATCATGACAATAACTGAGCTCTGTTTTAGTTTTCCATCCTCCATGCACTTTTGTGTTTCTTGAGAAAAGATGCAAATTACCAAATTGCAAGTGGTCATTTGCAATGAGCAAAAGACCAAGAGCAAATGAGGCTTTCTGTTCAGATTCTTGTAACTAGAGTCCAGTGAGCCCTGTCAAAAGCGTCCACTAATGCCCGCTTGTATCATCAGGAAAGTTTATTTCATCTCTCTTCCTGCCCCTTGTATTCTGTTTTTTTTTTTTCATTATTAAAAAGGAGAATGCTGCATGGAAAGCCTACAAGAATGAGTTTTACAGAGAATATTGGAAAATATCAATTCAGAATTACCTTTTCACAATCCATGGCACACCCAGTGCTAGAAGCTGCTTTCACTTTATCAGGAATCAGAACCAATGCCAGATATGCCTCTGTTTCTTACACTTGCAAAATTAATACCACTAAGCTTCATCTCAGAAAGGACTTTGAGAGACTGTCTGGCAGATATTTTCAAACGATAAATAATAGGGGGGAAACAATGCTGTCTGGACAGTGTACCAGCTGAAAAAGAGGTAATATTGGTTCACAAAACTCTTTTTGAATTATTGACATACTGCAGCCACTCAGCATGAGAGGCAAAAAAATGTTATAATCTCTCCATGTCCTCCTCTTTTTGAACTCTTCCCAGTACTAATTTCAGCAGAGGAGCATTCTGGGCTGAAATCCTCTGGCTTTTCTAGTTAAAGGAACTCAAAGGCTGCACAAAATGTTGCAGGTTTTCTGACTTTTTTGCAGTAATACTTTTTTGTCCTTTTGCCTTTTTGTGAGGGCAGGGATCTACAGCAACAGCCCTTTAGCTGAAAGCCTGTTGTAAACTGAACCAACAGTAGCAGATGCAGAAACAGATTTCCCTTGGGAAATAACATCACGTCAGTCTGACAGCTGTAGTGGCAAGTACTAGCAATGTTCATTGCCCTTGTAAATCTTGGGGATAAACACCCCTAACATGTCAATGACTGATGCTGGAGACTGAGTAGAGTGTAGGTGTTGTAGTACATTCCTGCACTCTCATTGTGCAAAAATGGCAATGAATGATCATTTATGTTGGGCAGGGTGTAATTGCCCACGCTGCGTCACAGAGCTCGTGGGCAGGCAGTGCTGGGGTGGGTGCAGATGCTTCTGCATACTTGTGTCATGATGATCAGCGTTCATTGATTCTTTTACTCCCTTGTATTTGTTGCTGTCCAGGTGAATGCCTCCTCCTACTGAAGCAGAAATTGTTTATGCATAGCGCAGTGCCAAGAGCCGTGCAAACATTAAAATGTGGATATGAGTCATTCCTGCTGATGGAAGCAAACCCATGGCATAAGAGAAGGAAATTAATCTGTTTATTCCACCTTGGCATGGACGTCTCTGTAACAAGCTCGAAGGATTTCTAGTCTGGCTTTGCTCTCTATTGGAAAGAACATTTACTTTGCTTTCCCTGCTGCAGCCTTGCAGGAGAACTTGAGTCGGCTGCACACCTTCTTCTGGGCTGAGATATGTGCCTGTCTCATGACAACGAAGCCTCCCTCCAGACAAATTTTTCCCCTCAATCGACTTTCCAGATACCATCTTTTTGCCCTTTTTGCATTAGAGGGCAAAGAAATTACTGATGGGACATCAACAGTGAGGGGAATTTCACTGGCGAAACCAGCAACCCGCTTTTTGTTGTTACTTTTTACTCATGCCTGGATCATCTTGCAGTGGTTTCTATGACAACAAAAAATTATTTCTTAACATAAATCAAGTTTGTCAGACTTATACTTGTGCATTGCACTTGCTGAAGGCTAGAAAAGCAATTCTGAGATGGAAAGCAGACAAACTGATCCATTCTATGAAAATGGAACTACCAAGGATCTAAAATAGAAAAGATTCCTTGTTTTCCTAGGGAAAATTTCCTCTGAGTATTGTATTGTTATTCTTTTATATTTTGAGAAAGAAAAGCACAGGAATAGCGAATATCAGAATTAATACACTTATATTTTAAATGCAGACACTTCGGGACAAATTAACTGTCTTTCTAAGGGAAGAAGTGCGAATATTCAGCACATAAACAACATGGGAAAAAGAAGAAAGGAGAAGATTCATGGAAGCTCCTTTTTAGAAAATGTAAAGGGGTTTCTGAAAACTGCATTCTGTGCCTGTTTGATGCATAGGTAGTGATAATAGTTCTTGGTAACCTGGTCCCCAGAATGTGAAATTGTAAGTTTACCTTTTACTTTCAACATTATTTCTCATCTTGTCCTCTGGCATATTTTTATTAGCCCCTAAAAGTACAGTTAGCATTGGCAGATTGCAATGACTGTTTTGCAGGCAGTTCATCCCTATGCCACGTGTTTCTGCTGCACAGCGATCAGCCTTTAAAAATAGTTTTAGTTTTTTAGTTTTTGTACAGACTGAGTGATGAATGGTAGCACCTCTTATCTGTTTAATCTAGAATGATCATAACTTTTTGTTATGGCAAAACCCTTCCAGAAGCTTGGTGCAGTTTGTGGTATTGGTATAAGCTATTGGTTCTAGGCAGTGGGTTACTTCTGCTAATCTAAAATTGGTGGTTAACAGGCTGCTTCACTTGAGCTGTCTCTGACTAATGGGGTATCCTGTTCATCCTGTGGATGAGAACAAACTCCATCCCTGGATATGGAGAATGGGCTACAGTATGAGTTTGGACAAGCATATTGCCTTCTGTCCATAGCACATCCCCTATTTGTCTTAAAGAGAGCTTCATGGAATGAACAAAGGCAAAGCCTCACCTTTTGCTACAGAAGGTAATTGTTTATTACCCCTTCACTCTTTTAGTATTTGATTCAGCAGAACTCAGTAGGAGTGATTTCTCTTCCCTTCCTTCCCATCTTCCTTTCTCTGTTTCTGCTCTACTTCCTTCTTGGCATCTCTCCTTTCTTCATCCTTCTCCTTCCAGCAATTCCAAGCTCAGCCTCAACTGCATCTTGGCTTCATTTCTATTCCTCTCCATCTGCTAAAATGTATTCATGTATTATGTATCAAATGTTGACATTTATAATGTTGTCAATAAGGTTTTGAGTCAAAGCCTGAATAGAAACAAGCAAATTGGGCAGCTTTTATATCTCATCAGTATAATTTCAGACTATTTTTGGACTGAAGAAAGGAAACACTGCACAGTTTGGACCTACTAGGAAGATTTCCTGAACAACCATGATGGACAAGAGCAATTTTTGTACTTTAATGGAAGTTTAAATGCCAAGGAATATGGTGGTTCCGTATGGTTAACTTGTGAATCAAGGTGACCCAGTGCTTCAAGAATCCTGTATCGAAGTAAACATATGCCACTGCAGTGAAGTGAAAGTGCAGGCCTTTTGGAACATCCACATGCATGCATACGCATGACTGGGAGTGGGGTTGTGTTCTTAAAGCTGTAATTCCACAGAAATTTAATATATGATTTAAAGCAGGGTTGCCCTCAGCCTTCCCTTACGTGCTCTCTCCATTCTTTTCCCATACTTGTGTGATCATACAGTGAGCCAGTTAAGGGGGAGAAACTAGCAACTCATTTCATGAGGGGTGCAGAGGGGAAAAGAAGCATTTCTTTCCAGTTTAGCTCTCCAGCTCACTGCAGGATTAGGTGTGATTTTTGCCAGTGTGAGGGAGAGGCAAAAAATCCAGTCAGCAGTGTTGTGGGGCAGAGGGGCAGGTAGTCAAGAGGTAACAGCAACCTTGGTCAGCTTAGACTCTGACAGAACTGCAGATTCAAGTGGGGTTTTTGAAAATCTCAGGCATGACTTTTCTGTATGCATAAAAGCACAAGAGGTCCATCAAACTTGCTTCAGAAGTATTGTGGCATTAGGGATGCTCAAATGTACAGCCCCGTTTTCCATTTCTTGTTTTTGATGCATTGATTGCTACTCTTCCTCCAAGCTGTTTGCTATGCATCACACTTTGATTTTCAGAGAGGTCTCAGACAGCTCTGGATATCTGGATAAGACAAATTTCTCCCGCTCTACAGATTTATTTAATTTATGTTTATGGGATGCCCATATCTGACTGTTTGGATATGAACTCCCTATACTCCAGAACAATTTGATTGCAAGTTCCAAAGGTCTTCCAATTACAAGATGCTACAATCAGATGGAGGCAAAATATGAAATAGGATCAGGCACAGCACCAGTCAATGCTTATTTTTCCCAAAATGCGATCTTTTTTCTATTTCACTCAATAAAAGGTTCAGCACTTGGAAGAAATGGAACAAAATATGATAGAAATCCTTAGGCATGATTTCTTCTTGGTAAAAAACAACTAAAATGAGCTGAAATTCAGCTGCTTCTTTAACATGATAAAGTAAGAACTAGGCAAGGTAGACTAACAAGTACATGGCTGAGTCTGGAGGGAACAGAGGTGAAAAGAGGTTAGAGATGAGATGAGAAAAAACAATGGTTTTCTGAATGCTGCAGGTACTCAAAGCCTTGCACAAATGCCCAGCTAGTTGAACTGTGTCCCCTTTACTCTTTGATCTTGGCCTGCAAATGATTCATGGCATTCACTGACCCACTACGCCAGCTTGCCAGTCAGTTATTAAGGAATCACAGCTTCTCTTTTTTTTGCATCCCATCCTTGCTTTTACTTCATTCAGTTAATCTCTCAGTGGTTTATTTGCAAGTGTGAAAGAAGCAGCAGTGAAATGCAGAAGAGCGCTCTCTCTGTGTATGGCCCTTCTGCCACCCTGCCTTTGTGTTTAAATGTTTTCTCTTGTGTTTAGTTCCTGCTGCTCCTGATCTTTTAAAATATATCTCATTTTCTCTAATTATTTCACACAGACTGAATCAAAGGACACCCTCCAGGGCAGAAAAAGTTCTGCTTTATTTGCAGTTAGAGGTCACCTACCCTGAATATTATATTCACAATTTATTTTTAAATTGCTGTTTATCCACTCTAAGTGGTTCAACACATACATAATGTCTTAAAAAACGACCTGGCCTTGAAATGGTCTGAGGACCACCCAAGAATTGCTGAACACTTCCCACTTCCATGAGAACTGAAGGCTCAAAGTAACCCCCTGTGCTGTGCCTTAACTCTTCTGGCAGAGCAGGACTGAGAGGCTTCACCCTGATGCATCTGCTTCCCACTTTTCCTGTTTGCTAAACGTCAGCTGAGAGGTACCGACCAGACCAATGCATTTCTTCAGGTGTGTCTCAAAGAGAGAAGAGCTCAGCAACACTTATTCATTCTTGTAGCTATCCAATCAAAGGAAATTAAATGTGGGAAAACCTCTTGTAGCTATCCAGTCAAAGGAAATTAAATGTGGGAAAATTTGCAGGAAAATTCCAAATCCCACCCCTCAGTAGGTGAGCACAAGCCTTTTTAGGAGAATGTGTTTTGTATCAATCACAAGAGTTTACATTTTAAATGTCTCATTCTGGTGTATGTGACATCCACGACTTTTCATCAGCTACAGTCTGACCCTGCAGAGCCATCACAGGGTGATTCCTTTCGGTCCTAAAATGGAGGCAAACCTTCTTCTCTAGGGAGGTGATTTCAGAAATGGAGCCAACCTACATGTGACTTACAGGAAGCAGTGTATTATTTAATTTCCCTTTATTATTTATAGTCACCCGGACCCATTAAAGCTGTGAAACTGCACAAATGTTTGCCAAACGAGAGCTGTATTCTTTTACTTATAATGCACCTGGCAACACAATCCAACATCTCATAGTAGACACCTGAGGGTATTGTCAGGGGGGAAAAAAGTGATGCTGTGAAGTGATTTCAAAAGGAATCAGAAGTGTTCAGTCATGAAGCTAATATTTGGCAAGGGGAAAGTGACAGTCTGTAGAGAACACAAAATATGTTTTCAGAGGATAGTGAATAGAGAAGAATATAAGAAGGCTGTGCCAGATGGCAGAACCAACAAATGGGAAAATAAACTGTACCACTCACCGAAATGTTACATGGCAATACATTGTCTACTGGGCTGTAATCTCAGCTAGGTAGGCTGGAATAACTCCATTAAAATCAATGAACTCAGCAAGTCCAGCTGGGGACATGGAGAAAGACGTGCCTTTAGCAAGCCTTTTTGTTTAAGCCGCACTTTGGTGTTTCTATGCTGTTTATTTCCCCCTTGTAGCACACTAAGGGCCAAACTCATTTTCCTAGGTTGTCCAGCGCCCAACCCTATCAGCATCATTGCTGTCCCTTTCAGAACCAGCACACAGAGAAGTGCAGCAGATTGGAGCAAGACGCCCATGCTGGGCAATGGTGACGAATGGTAGCCAGACAGGAATAGCCTAGAGCCTCAAAGCAGCCCTCTGAGCTGGCCTGCCCTCACCAGCACTGGCAGGACAGCCCAGGACTGCCAGGGCCAGAGGTGCTTGGGCAGGCAGCGCTCCCAGGGAGGTGTTACGCCTCACGTCCTCTGCAGACCAGCTGCTTCTGCTCCTCCATTGTTTCCAGAGGAGCCAGGAATAGGCAATTACAAACCAGAGCACATGCTGGCCAGTCTGTTGCCCCATTATATCCCTAGATCTGCCCTCTCTATGTCTAATGCAGTAGTGAAGTCAGACACAGGGCACTCTGCATTCAAAGCACGTGAGCGATTTTAAAGGAAAAACTAAGCTTTGGACAAGAAAAAATTTTGAAGGAGCTAAAAATTTTATTTTACGGCAATTAAAACGCATGCTTGTGATGAAATGACCTAGTCATATGCCACAGATAACTTGCAGAAAAACACCAGTGCTAAGCACAGAGCAACCTGAAGGGAAACAGGCCTCCTGTCAGTTTTTGCAGGTTTTGCTTATATTTTCCTTTGGCAGCATGGATGCAAGAGAGGAAAACCGCCTGATTCGTTTTTCCCTCCAACGTATTTTTCCAGACCTCTGCAAGTCAGAATCCACCACAGACAACATTCTGGAGCAAAGATCAGCTACATTAGACCTCCAGGTAAATGGATACCATGGCTCAGAAAGCTCACTGTTCTCAAAATTAGTCACTCTTGTTATTCCCTCCCTCAGATTGCAAAAGGCATTTATTGAGATTTTGTCTCTATCTTTTACCCACCATCAAATGCTCTTTAGCCTTGTGGGCAGCACCAAATAAATATGACCCTGTCATATTATGGGTTAAGTGGAAAAGCCTAGAAGGAAAGCAAGGGTTGACATAAGTACACTGCCAAGCAGCCCATGTGTTCATCAGCTAATCTCAGGCAAGCCTCCTGAGATGTTTGTCAAGTTAAATGCTCAGTTCCTTTCCTTCTTTTCCCACTTTTCCTGTTGCCTTTGGATTTGCTACCTATCCAGAATAGTCACCTTGTAATAGTTGTCTTGGTAAATAGGAGTAGTTTGGAACCACATGCTGGCTCTTCTGGCTGACTTTTCCAGAACAGTTCCATTCCTGAGCACTGCAGTTCAGGAGCAAAGCATTATGAATTGAAGCTTAATGAGTCCATTATTCAACTCCTCTCTAGATACAAGATGTCCTAATTTCTGAACAATGTGGATAGTTGCTGAGGGGTTTTTTGGCATAGTGAGGGTCTCCCTCAGGTTCTTTTCACTATGGTTATAACCACAAGAACCAATACTAAGGACCTGTTCGTTTTCCAGCATTTTTCTGCAACACCCTCAGAAGTCACCAGGAGCATCTATTTTCCAATGAACGTCACTGGAAATTATTGCTGTCAGTAGGGAAGCAATGAATTGTTTTCCTGACTTGGCAGTGAAAAGAGACACAGAAATAACCTAGGAAGCAATTTTAGGTATTTTTTCCTTACTTTTTAGGGCAGTATAGATGTATGTCCTAAATGTCATCTTCAGGTTAGCTATGCCCATTTGTGTTTGTGCCTCTACATGTGCATTTATCCTGTGGTACAGGATAAATGTTTTAAATACATTATACAAATATGTACTAAATACATTTGTAATTCCAAAATTTTAGAATTACAAATTACAAATCTTAGTCAAAAAGGCAGTCTTCTGAATGAAAATCAGAATTACAAATCTTAGTCAGAAAGGCAGTCTTCTGAATAAAAATCAGTCCCGAGACTAAGGAGGAAAAGGTTGGCATCCTCCACTTTGTCAATGATTGATGATAGGTATCTTCCAAAAGCCTTTCGGCCCACCAAGCTTACACTCCTTTTTTAGGGTGTGATAATTTCCCCCCAGTGGTGGCCTGTCTCCACAGACATAGAAATAAGCTGTGTGTCAAGGTTTATGTAGATGCTTGGTATCTAGAAGACTAAATTTGGGTAAAATGAATGTTCTCCTACGTTATAAGATTTTGTTAGTACTTTGGACATGATCACCACAGACTGAACCCAGCTTGGCCACTTTAACCCCTCATTTGGTGTTTCAACCTCTGTTGCTTGGGCACTGCCTTTCTCCACTGACTCTGTAAGGAGCCCGAGATTGGCCATTTTGGATCACAGAAGTAAAAGCTGTCTTTCCTTTCTCTCCTTCAAATGACCAGGGCTGTCAAACCTTGTGTTGGAGATAGCATTTTAACCCCAAAATAGTTTTCACTTTTTATTTATACATACATTTCTTTGCCTTTGCTCAAGCTGCCTGTATGTCAGATTTTGGCAACCATGACGCAAAAAGAACTGTGTGGGACTGGGACCGATGGGAGAGGCTGTTGTGCCACCAAAGAAGTCATGGGGACACATGAGTGTCTTGGGGACGGGTCAGGCTCCTTGGAGGTAACCAGGTTCACCAATTCTGCTGGAACATGGTAAGACAGGGGTGGGTGTTACCAGCACTTGAAGCCAGATTCGCAATGTGTATTTAGTTGCATGACACCCAGGCTTCATTTGCTACTGAGAGGTACCCTATCCATGCCCGTATTATTTGTGGGCTTGATCTCTACGGTCTAATTTTCAGAGACAGCGATCTCCTCCAGCCCCAGTGACTAAAATTGTACTTTGGGGGATTTATTTCCTGTGAATTCCTAAATAATTGCCCTATTGATTACATAAGGGGGAAATATTGCTGCTGTATGTAAGAGCTGTGGGATTGGACTCCTGAGGGTTAAGATTCTCCTGGCTATGATCATCTTCCCTGTTTGGTCAGCTCCAACAAATTGAAGACAAGCAGAACATCAGCACGCAGTACACAATTATATTTCTGACACATCGCATCTTGCTGTGCTATCTCTTCTTAAATCAGAACCTGTTTTCACTCTTGTAATTTAATAGAGCATGATATTAAGCCTTGAACAGAATGCATTTCTTTAAAATTTGACTAAAAATAGCTTTCCTTACACAGTGAGCTCATGTCTTTTTGCTTTGTTTTATGGTCAGTTGACTTCCATTTCACACATAAACATATTTTATGAAGTGGATTCATACAAATGAGATCTCTAAATTATTAATTTACTTTGCAATTTATTTTAATAGTTTCCTGATATGAGTTATCAGAAAAAGATTTGGTTGTTATGTAAATGGACATTTTGCAGACATAGTACCTTTTCTTGTACATAAACATAGCCAAGTATATACTTCTATGCTTTTCATTTGAAAAGCAGTAGAGTTAATGGCTGCTGAGGAAGAGTTTAATTTACACACCTTTGTCACCACTGGGTTTTGTTAATCTCTGTGACTGTAGGTTTGCAAAATAAGTGTATAAATTTCTTGACCAGACATAACATAAGGCCCTGCACTAAGTAAAAACTGGGCTCTATTCCTACTCAGTTAGATACCTGGAGTGAAGTTGTGGGAAAAGCTCTATTTTTAATTTTTTCAGCCCTCTAAGACAACAGGGCTTCAAGGCCTAACTGTATTATCTTCTGCTTCCCAAGGTTTTCTGTTAACGCTGGGAAATGGACATCTGCTGGGAACTCTCTGTGTAATTCCCGGTCAGATGGTTGGCCCCCTCATGCTCCACTTATGTCTTAAATCCCTTTTCTATGTACAGTGCAATTGGGTTTCTTGTCCCAGAATGGATTGTCCATTTTTATGACTACACTTTGCAGCACAAAATCTGGGCATTCTCATAGGCAAATGTTCATCATAAAGTAAAAGTAGTGTTTTAAAGAGAGCTGTATCTTTGGTCCAGAGTTTCTCTGCCGTATCTGTCAAAAACCAAATTGCTTAAGGAGGGTGAGAAGGGAATTCGCATTCCCAAAGCTCAGTCAAAGCAAAAAGCCCTGCTCATGCTGCCTCATTAGCCTGGCATTGTTTTGTGGAGCGAGTGCCACCAGGGCCCATGCTTGTTTAGGGGAGCTGTGACTGATGACCAACAATGACGGGCCTGATGGCTCCATAGGCCTGAGGAGAACAGAATATTCTTTAACACTGGAGAACAGAATATGCTCTTGGCACAAAGGACCTCATTAGAATAGATTTATTTGTGTAAAGAAGACAAATTTGAAGGTGTCAGTTATACCCCAAGGAAAACCCCTTTGTGACAAGATGCTCCAAGAGCACAAGGCCTTTAACATATTTACTCTGTTAAGGATATTCGGGACCAGTGCATTAAATGTGGCGGTGAAAATGAATAAGGAGATTTGAAAAAAGAAAAGGAGAAGTAGGAGCAAAGCTTAGGTTTTGTGTATGTTAGAAGCTGTTCCTGTTGAGTCAAAAAACTGTAACATCGGTTGAAGGGTTTCTGAGTTGTTTGCAGAAGGGTATAGTTTCAGCAGGCTTGCAGAAATCTGAAATATTAGAGTGACATTAAGACCACTTGATTACTCCTCACCAGATCAATATGACTTTTCAGAAAGCATTTGTTAAAATGTCCGGAAATCTGCTGAACAACAGGGCTCAAATATTTCCTCTCACTATTAGGCCACTGTGACTGAAACAAAAAACAAACAAACAAACAAACAAAAACCCCAAAAAGGAGTAAGCTAATCAAATCACGGTGTTCTGTGCAGTTTAGCAGGGTAGCCAAAAGGACATCTGGCAAGTGGCAGAAGTTCAGCCATGGACTCCTTTGTCTCTTAATCAAAGGGAAAACAATGGAAAGAGATGTCCTGTTATACAGCTGCTCAGCAACTTGGTTTTGTACTTTGCACTTGAAAGGAGACGCGATACTGATCTTCACGGTAAATCTGATGGCCAAAGATACCTCCACAGAGGGTATAAGCACTGAGCACTTAAAAAATCTAAACCCTGCAAGACAATTAAGATCAAGCCTGCTTTCATCACATGGTGATAGGGCTGGTCTGTCAGCGCTACAATTAGCAGTATGTAAGTGCCAAAACAAGAGTCTTCACGAAGCCGTCACTCATCATAGACATAGTCAGAGATACCTCGGGGGGCAGGAACACTCCAGCTGACTCAACAGCTTGAAGCTTCCTTAGTGCCAGCAGGAACTTCAGAAGGTAAAGTCCTGGGTACGTTGAAGTTCTGCTAAGACCGTGGTTCTATTTTAAAGGAAAACCCTATGGAAACCTAACAGAAGAGCTGTGTTTCATGGAAACATCCCACCTAACACTGAGAAAACGGTACGGAGTATCACGACTGAACACTAGAATCGTCCGTGTTACAACCTTCACTCTGTCCCTTGGTCCATCACAGTCCCAGTCTGGCAGGGCACACTTTAGGCAGGCTGAAAGGAAATCTCGCACAGTCTATAGCTTCCATTAATGTATATCTTGACCTGTTTCTCCCAGCATCTCTGAAGTCCCTCCCAAGCCAGTGGTCTTTTGAGTGTTCCATCCCATCCCATCATCGTTCTCCCCTCCCTCTCAACTGCCTAAAGCAATGCTCTTTCTTTTCTGATACCTCTTTCCTGTGGAGTCTGAGGGAGGGGAAATTCTGCTCCTGCTCTGTAAATCCCCCGTTTACTCTGAGAAAGACATTTATCAAGTTTACTATCAGCTAAGCATTACCTGGTTCAGGTGATTCCTGAAGACTATGGGAGGTGACAGTTCTGAGAACAGCTATACCTTTACTACTATACCTGGATTATATCTTTTTCCTTCTCCAACAGGCAGCAGGAATGTGACACAAATGTTCTCCTTCCACTGTTGTTAAATTGTGGCCAAGAATGCTACAACTGCAAATTCATCAGCTTAATCAATATTAACAATAATCACAAGAAAATTTCTTCAGGTTAAATGGGAAATGTTTTCATTTCAGATAAAGACCTTCAACCAGCACTCAACCATGAAGTAGATGTCTGCTGGATGTTCATCATTTTGTCATATTTTAACTCTGATTTATAACTGAGTTGTATTTTTTTGAAAAGAAAAAAAATCCCAAACTATAAAGTTCCCCTGTTCTTGGTGGTGAATATTTTGCTGTACAGCTCATGACATTTGGATGTACGTATATCCTACCTGAACAAAGAACTATTTCCAGTTCCTCATCCACCATTAATAATGTTGTTGTTAACAAATACCTCAGTACTGTTTCATAAACTGTGCTGATTTTTGCTTCTTGCAGACTGTAGATTCCCATTACTTGGGGGGGAAAAGGGGGTTATATAGGTGACTGTCTCCATTAATTAAGCTATTCAAATCCAATTAGCTTTTTCTAGAGGATACTTTATCTCATTACAGTTCTCTTAACTTAAACAATAAAACAAACAAGCAGAAACTACAAACCAAATCTTGCTGTTCCCCATGTCACGATTAGTTAATGTCCTGCTCACCAGAAAGTGAGCAGTGATGCTAACACATCTAGTCAGGCGTGCTCCTGCCTTCATCTGAGGAGGGGAGCAACTCTGATGCTCATTAGAGACACTCATCTGTCACAAGAGAATGGCAAGTCTTCACACCACAGCAGCAGTGGCCCACCATGGTCCTCATATTCCAGCAGCAAGAAGCTTTTGGATGTAACTTGCCTTTGTCGGGAATCACAAGCCTGGCTACTGCATTTAAAGGTGAGGCCAAAGTTCTGTTCGTGATTCAAAAGGCACTGCCTGTCTGGTGAGAGTGTAGCACGTGTGAGGATTTCAGGACTGAGGCTCAGCATCGTTGTTTCTCACACAGGATTTCACCCAGTCATGTGGAAGTGAAATGCTACCACACACCAAGTTGTTTTGCCATCTGGACACTGCTGGAAGCATTTTGCTTCTCAGAAACAGGCTGAGATCATCTTTCCTCATTAGCTAGGTCACTGAATGGCTCGCTATCGTGCCATGTTATAACATGCACACTCCAATGCCTAATCACTTCAGAACAATAGCCTCCAAAATACAAAAATAAGAACAGATCCATAATTTTACATTTCTTTGCTGAAAGATGCCCCAAACTCATGTTCAGTGCTACTTGGCAGCGTGAATGAGCACCAGGTCATTTACTCAGCAGTGACAGTGATTGGCAGCTCTAAGAGAAATACCCAGATGTTCATGTTCTTGCCACCTTGCGGGACTCTGGCAGCTGATTGTAATCCAAGAGAGGACTCGTAAAACCAGAAGGAGGGGGTAATAAAGGCCAGATATGCTGGGGAGCCCATGAGACCAGGGAACAAGCTGTTCTGTTAGTGACTCAGAAGCAACCTTCTCCTTTAGGAGTTATTATATGGTTTTTCTTGTTAGAGGGCAGGATTTGAATTAATTAGACTTGATGGGTATAAGTAATAATATTGCTGTCTGGGAACTTGCAAGTCAAGAAAAACAATCTAAACAATCTGTGAGTGTTCATAAAAATGGATAGCCCCTGAACTAGAACAATGTAGGACTTGGCAAGTTGGATCTCTAAACCCTTTTGCCCATAGTAGGTACAATTGCTGGCATGCAGGTGCCATTCAGTAGTTTCCAGGGACAGAGCAAACTGAGAATTGATTTCAACACTGAACATCACCAACAAGCCTGAGAGAGAGAAAACAAATATGGCAAAGTAGTTTTAAATGAGAGGATTTCAAAACACTTGTCACTGATATCAAAAAGGACAATTTGGCACACAACTCCTTTCCTGCTCTGGTCTCTGAGGCAAAGCCTTTGTGTCTGCAGTGTTGTTTTGTACCATACCAGATTCTGCAGTAGTGCAAAACTGCATGCGCTGATCCCTCCTTTTGTCCTACCCTTCTTCCACAAGTGGTGAAATTGCAGACTATATGGATAAACAGCAATTCAGATATCAGCTCTCTGTAATCCTAGTTTCCTTCAGTGCATGGACTCAGAAGGGACAGCATCATAGACCTTGTTACTTTATCAGATGAGCTGGGTGGAAGCTGGGAGTGCTGTGGAGGGCATAGCTGGAGGCAAATGCGGGGAAATAGGACAAACATCTGTAGGAATTCAATATCTATTTGTTCTGCTGCTGACAGTGCAACGTATTTGCGTGAGACAAGACTTGCAGCAAACTTCAGCACCGGGGTCTGCTTTGTAATGCCGGTGAGCCCTAACAGCAGAATTTCCCTGTGACGTTTGAATGGTTAAACAGGTTTTGTTTCAGAAACTAGAGGAAGTATTACAAGTATTATTATGATTAATGGATGTTGTTATACTGCCCATTTCCTAGACGGGTTGTAGCTAATTTCAGCCAGCATGCATCAATCCTTTGTGCAGTAATTGAGAATACACCAATTTGTAAGGAAAGTGCAGAGCTACAGGATGGGCACATGAGTTTTAGATCCCTGAGAGAGAGTCTCAGTGTCAATGACATGTCCATGCAACACATACCCAGAACCCAATATGGGCAGCATTTTGGGGAGCTGAGTTCGGCAGCTCTACAGAGCCCAAAGTAACCATGCAGGGAGGAGAGCAGAAATAACATGCATCAGACATGCAGTCTTTTTGGCTGAGCCCTGAATCCTTCATCCATTCCAAAGACAACTTTGTAGATGACTAAATGACAGGTTTGCTTTTGGAATGCAGCATTTACTGCCGATCTGAAGGGATGGTGCCACAATTGATAAACTCCACAACCCCTATTTAGGTGGCCCCTCAGGGAGATTGTGACCCTGGGATTAGGCTGAGCTCGTGGGTGATGCTACCGGGATTGCCTCGAGGCTAAGCAATGGTGTTACAGTCACCAACAGGAGTTTCTGGATGATCTCTTCAGAGACCCTTGCAGTTGGATCTCACTTGCTGTGGATGAACCAGTGGCCACCAGTCTGAGGAGGACAAAGCCTGATGGCTGGAGACAGGGGGTTTGAAAAAGGGAACAACTATTCTGTCTTATTCTGATAACCTGCTGCCTTGCTGACATTCCTACACTATCTACTCGTGTGTCTGCTGGTATGGTTCTCACAGATGCTCAGACTAAAATTAACTGCTACAGCCACCGGTCTGAACGACTGCATACTCTGGGCCACAGGGTTTAACCCACAACCTTGCCTCTGCTAAACTGATCCAGGTGGTCATTCCTGTAAGGCAGAAGCATAGCAGGAGACATCTGAGTGAATGGTGACCTTCTTCTCTAGCTGGTGTACATCAGTGCGAGAAAGCAATCAGACACAAGATTTCTCACCAAGTTCCCAGTTAGGGTAACATATCATACAGGTGCTGAGCAGTCTGTGTCTGTTGTCCTTTGTCTAACTTCAGGTTTTGCATCAGTGATCTCCCCAGTCAAGGTGGGAGTCATCTCATCTGACATCAGATGTCTCCATCTGAGCTGGCCTTTATCATCTGTGAAGAAGGTACTTGTAGGCATGAGTCATCTGCCCTCTTTGAAATGTCTGCATTGGGGTGAGATGACTCATGCTCTTCCCATTTTCTACAAAGGAAGCTCAAACCACGAGCTCAGATAACACCTCAAGATAATAAGACTAGCCGAGCACTGTTCTTAATATCTTGAGGTGTGTCAGCAGCCCAGTCGAACTCCTGGCCTGTCCTTTCTAAATAAAACAAAACATTTGTCCAAAGAACGATGTGTCTCATTGACGCCTACTTAAGTGGTCACTGTCAAGCTGGAAATAGCCCAGTTTCAAGTAAAGCGTAAATATCATGGAAATACCTCCTGTCCCTGGCTTCTGTATAGCCAGCCTCTATATTTTGCTGATGTTTTGCAGTCACATCTTCCTGTTATCTTTTAAATTATATTTCTCCAGCCACCTTCTACTCCCGATGAGCTACTGAGAGACCAAACAAAGCACACAAGGAGTGGGCACAGCAAAGAGAGAAGCTAAGATGTACAGCTAATTCTGCCAGCTGTATGATTGCCCAAAGGATTTTTTTCGCTCCTGTCTCTTTTCTTAAAAAAAAAAAATAGTAGTTACTTATGACAGCAATAGAGATTTCTCCAACAGAGTGATCCTAGTGGGCAGTGTCCATTTAAATTACATTTTTCTAATCAAATAGCTAACTTCATCAAGCAGCCAAAATTAATGCTTTGTATTAGACATGGACCCAAACTCATTAAGGCTTTATTATTCAAGCATGCACCTCCCTTCAGCTTTTATCTCCCCTCAAGGGTTTTCATAGTAAAGCAGGCTTTTTTTTTTTTTTTTTTTTTTTAATTTGTCTGAGCACCACTTTCCCTCTGCTTTCCTATATGGAGGTAAGAAGCCAAGAGAAACAAAATTTGAGTATCAGTTGGTTTGCAAAGCTCAGGTGTGAGAGAGGCTGATGCTCCAGAAAGTTTTCTATATGGACCATCAGAGTTAAAAGNTTCTGCCCTGGAGTCTTCTATTTGATTTTCCAGTATCCAGGGAAGTATTGTTTTTTTTAACTACTCAATCCTTGAATAGAAAATTTTGCCTCTTAGTTCTACATTATCAGTGATAATAAAGCTTCATGGAAGACATTTTGATAATGCAGAGACAGAAGTGCACAAAGGCAAAGCGACACTTCAAAGGAGCATTAGCTCTGATACTGGAATCTCATTTATCTAACTCGCTCCTAAAGGACAAGTTAGCAATTCTCGAGGGTGCAGTTTGCACGCACACATGAAGTGGCATGAAAGGCCTTTCGCTTCAGCAGAGCTGCCTGATCCCAGTGCCCTTGAGCATGTGGAGCTTTGTGAACGCTCTTGTCGTATTTTTATTTTTTCCTCGACTTTCTTTATTTTCATATGGAGAACCAACTGCTTGCTTAGCCCTTTCTCTGTGTGCTGTGTGGGACCTGGAAACGGTTGTACAAGGATTATGGTTATTGTACAAGGTGTAATCTGCAGGTTTGCTGCTTTCCCATGTATGCTGAGCAGCCTGTGACTGCTCATCAGCCCACAACTCTCCATCCAGGTGCACGTCTCAGTGTCAAGGATGCTGTGCCTTTGCTGCTTAACCGTGGTGTGTCTCATTGACAGGATAACCAATGCACACATATCACGGCGCTATTAATCAATGTATGTGTATTCAGTGGCGATGACTATATGTCTTATCCACTGGAAATATCGCAGGCACCTATTCAGGAACTACAATTTTATTAATGAGGGCATTAGGGCATGCTGTCCAAGGGATTCCTCAAAGCTCAGTCCAGATGCTGGACCAGACTGCTGTCAGTAACTGGTGAATCTGTATGGTGGGTACCACCCTGTAGGAGCACCAGTGAACCTGGAGCTGCTCACAGGGGCTCACCCCGGCATGCTGTCATCAAGACAGAAGGGCTCATCTGCTGTAGCAGCCAGGGCTCCCAGAAGACGAAGGGGTCAAAAACTGCTGTCACCTTTTCTATTTTTTCCATCCTTTGCACAATAACTGACTGTGTGCCAGCCTTGAGTGCCAAGGCAGACATTGCAGGTCTGTGGCAAAAAAAACAACCTGGTGCTGAGCTGGGTCAGACAGACACACCCCTGGAAATTTCCATTCTGGCAGGTAGGTAATGCATCTGTCTCTTTCCCTTTACCAAAGGCTTATACTTACCTTACGCTGGCTGACAACTGCCAAAGTCTCCACACCTTGCTGACAAACTGGGACGTCGAAACTGAGACCAAGAAGCAAAAGCTTTCAGCAAGAGACGAGCTCAGGAGCTAGTGTGACTGGGAACAAGGCATTTGGTGAAGCTTTACCTCAGTTATTTTCAAACTAACCATTGTCACATGAAGAAAACTCAATGTGAACTGTCAGCAAATCGTTCTCCTATTGTTCTCCGACCCAGGGATTTCATGCGAGACACTTTTAGGCAGTAACTTCAAAAGGAAACTGTTCTACTCCTTTTAGTGAAAGAAATGTCTGGAAGTAGCCATTTAAATGTCTATGCAAATTAATTCATCCAGTGATCATTTTGCTCCTGCTAATGAGTTTATCCATATTCTCCCAAAATCGCCAAGGCCTGGGGAATTTAAGGTTGTGCACTGTTTTGGGGAAAACCACAATAATAGCAGAAGAAAAATGGAATATGTTGAAATAGTGTCAAAGAACTCAATTGGCCTGAAATGGCTGTCAGACAGAAAATTTTTGCCTTGTTTTCTTGGTCCAATCAGCTCATTTTCAAAATTAATTGCTTCTTAGTGTAAGCTTGTCAGAAGTGAGCCCCAGCCCAGCACAGAGGGCTCTGAATTGTGCATTCATTTTCATATATACTCTGTATGTTTTCATATTTAAATTGGGTTGCCACAGAATCCCTGATCCATCCTGACAGGACTTTCCCAACAAAAGAAGACTTAAGGCAGAACTTAGCACCATCCTACTCCCCACATGGGTTTGGAGATAGAGCTTTCTTCATTCTGCATCACCAGCATGGGAGATAATTTCCCCTACAGTTGTGCTTTTCTGCCTTGCATTCCTGCAGGGTCCGCAATGAAGGGAGAGGGCTGGCAGAACAAGCAAGTGGCTGGCTTTGCAGTGCCCCACGTGTACTTATATCTCTTTGTTCTTATATCCTTTTGTTCTCCATTTTTCCATGGGTGTCAGGTTAGCAGTGGATTTTGGTACGCTGCCTCATCTGAACCTGTGTGATTTTGGTGAGCACAGTAAGCCAAGCCAGGCTAGCTCATGCTGTACTGGAAAGTACTGTTCGGTACTGGACAGTAACTGGAAGTCTCCAGAGTGGATTGTCCTGGTGCTTGTTCCAGCCCGTGATGGGGATTCCCAACCCCCCTGACCTAACACCTTACCTACACGTGTAAGCACTTCTAACCCTGCTCAAATCCAGACAAGGCTGCTTCTTGTCATAAAACACAGATCCTTGGCAACTTAAGGAGCCCATGGGGACACGGGTTTCATAAATGTGTGACCCAGGGGTTTCATGTGCTCCACGTTCAGAAGCCAGCTGGCTGGCAAACTGAAGAATATGCTGCTTTTAAAATATGTGCCATGAATAGCATTTTTAATACAGATAATTTGCTTGGAACATTGCTAGCTGACTGAAAGGGAAGCTTCTCGTTTTAGCCAGACCATAATTAAGACCATGCCAAACATACCAGCTATGCTAGGTATTAAAAACAAATACCTAGCTCTCAGGAACTCTTTAGATCATTAGCATATCTAAAAGTGCCTCAGGAAATAGGACTGCCTCAGGCCTTTAGTATCCACCTAGTCTATCCTTCTGCTCCAAGATAGAATCAATTGGATGTAAACCAGTTTTTTGACAAGAGTTTTTCTAGTCTGCTCTTAGAAACTTTTAGCGACAGAGACTCAATAAACAACTAGGCAATTTCCCCCAGTGTCTCACAATGCCTAGAGACAGGAAACTTAATTTTCTGGTCTGAGACTCCCATGCTGAAGTTTAAGTTCACTTTTGCTTGTCCTGCCTGTGGTGGAAAGACTATTCCCTGCACATAAGCAACAGCATGTTTAAGGGCTACAGTCCTCACTCTAAACCTTCTGTTTTCCTTTCTGGTCTTACTGAGCACTGCCCATTTGTACGGTCTTTTCCTATTGGTAGTGTTATTTAGACACTCCTACCCTCCTGGGTCATTGCTTTTTTTGAATACTGCAGTATCTCAAGTACTTTTGTTTTGGTGTGCTGTTAGATGCCAAATAGAGATCTCCAGCAGATCTGTGGTGCTCCCAGCATCTTATGGATAACACCTGAGTGAATCGAGTGTCTTCCACATATTTTCACCACAGTGTGTTATGATCCATGCATGTTAAATTGGAAACTGTCACCCTTAGGTCTTTCTGCAGAGCTTGCAGTGGCTAGGAACACCAAGAGCTACGGACGTAAAATGGCTCAAGCAGTTCCCTCCAGATCAGAGGCAGGGGTGGGAACAGGCAAGAGGAGGTTGGTTTTAGAGAACTGTGTGGAAAGCAGGGAAAGAGCATGGGAATGCAAGTGTCAAGGGTTCAGAGGGAAGCCCTCATCAGAGTTGCAGCCAGTTCCCAAACCACTCTCCTGCATTCCAGCCCATCCTGGAGTTTTCTCTGTTTGCTCCAGACAAACCAGAGCAGTTAATCTAGCACTCACAGCCTTAAAGAGGTCCACGAGGTGGTGAAGGCCGTACAATATCAGACTCAGACACATATCTGGAGTCCTCCATGAGTGTTTTCTGCAGTGCCAGAGTGTGGTTCAGAAGTGAAACCAGCCAGCAAAGCAAACACTCAGTGCTCTAGGGGAGCGTCAGGCTCACTCGCAGTCTCCACAGCAGCCTAGCACGTCTTGGCTGAGCACAGCCCCTCCCTCTCTCACTGACACAGCCCTGGCTCGGGGGTGCAGTGCTGAATTCAGAGAGGTCACAGCAGAGCATGGTGACAGCACCAGTGCAGGGTCAGAGCACAGGAAGGATGACTGATGCACGCAAGGGTGGCAGGATGGGGAATGAGAAAACAGAACCTGGAAAGATCTGAGCATATTGCTCTCGTTACCAGTTTTCATCTGCATTGAGAAGGCAGCTTTTTTTCTAATCATCGCCAGCACAGAGCGTATTTCCTGACTATTTGGAGTGGTCCAGTCAGGTAAGCTGCTCTCACTGAAAGCTAGACTGCTTGGAAATGAGAAAGTCTGTGTTTGAAGAAAGCCACATTTTTGTTTTTCCTTGATGCCCTATTGTTTGTCAGACACTGACAGTGCTCGATCCCATGTGCACAGCATCCATGGCTGGAAGGAAGGCACATTTCGGTAAAGAGTTGCACAAGGCCGTCATCCTGGCTGCAGAGAAACAAAAGCTCCAGGAGGCACTGCTGTCAGGAGCAGAGGGGACATGGAGCCTCGCAGCTGTCACTCTCTGAGTGAAGTTCCCTATTCAGTCACCTCCTGCTATCCACGTTCATTGGGACTCCAGATACTCCCCCCTCCCTCTCCTTGTCATTCATGAGCCCTCAGGGATGCTAATGCCATACCCTCTCCCTTGCAGCATGAATAAGAAGCTCTGTTCTGAACTCAGTTTAGTAGGAAGCCTCACACCAATAATTAGAAAAGATTCAGGATTTGGTTGGGGTTATGTTGTCTGTCTTGTTGTGGGTCTGCAGCAATGAGCCAGCTCCTGTGCCCCCTGCATAATTATTTATGAATGTTCCACAGAGACCAGGTCCTGTCAAGAAGTGATTAAGCCAAATGCTCGCTGGCTGCACCACTTGGCTGTTGTGGCAGTCATCCTCACTGATCACTGGCAGAACAGGATACTGCCCTTATTAAAATAGACTACCTAATTGCCTCCTCTGGGAAGGAAAGGCCCTTTCCAAATCCTCATCTGCTTGGAAAACAGCCGACCCCAAATCCCTGTTTATATCTCTATAAAAATGCATGCATAGGTGTTCACATGACTGCAGTTAATGCATACACACTGGCATGTGCACACTGGCATCAGAGAAAGGCGATACTGACATCTTGAGTAGCTCCTGCATTGTGTGAGGCAGTGGGCAGCTGATATGGTGGTAGGTGAATCTCACCAGGCATCACAGAGATGACAGCTCAGTACAGCCACGTAAGGAGAGAGAGCCAAGTAGCTGGGTCCCTTCACACCGGGCCCTGATGGATAGCCCCTGCCTTGCTGTCCCCTTTGCTACAGCACAGTGTCATAGACCTTCTCCCAGTTTGTGGTCCCACAGGCCAGCACCAGGAGAGAGGCCTGTCACTCTGTATTTACAGTATTTTGTAGTATTTGCACTCTAAAAAAAGCAGGAGCACAGTTTACCCCATGTCTTGGAGCACTGACCCATATTTCTGCAGAGCGCTGAGACTGGTGAGTGGCGTGGCCAACTCAAAACTACATCTCCTATGTCATATATCCGAGACACCTGAGGTGGTGTGATCCCTGATGAAGGAAGATATGAGAGGATAAGGATGGATGAGGAGGAGACACTGAGCCAGTAACTTTTCTTCTGTTGTGCAGTAAGTGCTGACAAGAGAAGTTTCAATATGTGATGGAGATGTATGTTTTCTCATATGAACTGTGAATTTTGTTTCCCTGTTTGACATGTCTCTTCAGTTGAGGACTCAAAGCAGCTCCCATTCTGACAGCTTCATGCCACTTCTCCTCTGCTACTAAAAAGAAAAGGGGAGGAAGGTCACTACAGACATTTCTTGTCCCCCCAGATATCTGTTCTTCCACAAATATGCCTAGTTGAGTGAAATTTTGGACATCAGAACCTGTGCTAAATAACATATTCTAGCACATGAGTACATTTTGGTGAAGAATTTAATTGAACCTGCCTTCTGCTAGTTTTATTTAGTGGCCCCTACCTCCTATACTGGTGGAGAAAGTTAAAACCTTTTTGCTGTTCTCCATGTTCACATCACTCATGATTTCACAGACCTTTAGCGTCTCCCCTCTGCATTTTCTCTTTTACAAGAAAAAGAGTCCCAGAAGCATTTATCAATGTTAAGTTTTATCTGCCATTTTATTGCCCATTCCCCTTGCAACTCCTTGCATTTAGCTTTGATTTTATTACACTTATTAATTCATTTTCCTACAGCTATTAACTTGAACTTTCACAAATGAAGAATGGGTATATCCTGGAGCCATGGCTCATGTACACCACAAGTGAGAGTCCTTCTGCTGTGTTGGAAAGCCGCTTCAAAGCAGGCAGCCTTGGATCTGATTTATGACCTCTCCAAGGAGAGCTTAATTTGTAACTCCTGAACAGAAATTCCTAAAGATTTCAGAAGCAGTTAGCCCCATTCTGCTGGCTGAGCCTCACGCCTCGAAACAGAGAAGACCCACTCCTGGCAGCTGATGCCTTTGGGAGAGGTGCAGGGCATTGACTGATGTAACTGGATATATGTTCTACTCTGCTATAGGGCAGGGATAGAGCTTTGTGAGGCACGCAGGGTCTTGTTTTAACCCAGTTTTCAGAGGAAAGAGGCAGCTTGCTGCTCTGCCACCAGTCTGCGGTTTTTAAAAGCCTTAAAACACTGGTAGCAAAGGGCAGCTGCCCATGGGTTAGATACAAAAGGAATTTCTTTTGACCTGGAATGAATTCCTCTCTTCCTATTTTCACAGCATCACGTGCCACCAGAGTAAAAGGATTTGTAAAAGCCTATAAATAAAATGTTTACCAAAAAAAAATGGGGCAGCTGCACTTCCACAAGCCTCTGCTTCTCTCTGCCATAGACACATCCCTTACGTGCCCAAAAGATGGGTGAGGTGAATGAGGTAAATGCTGAGCTGTGAATTCCTGAGCCACCCAGCCTGTTACTAATTACCATGATTAAATATTGACACAGTGACTGCACACAGGGCTCCCAGGCAGAGATCAGTACCCCTCTGTAGTGGCAGCAGAGAAATCCAGACAAAGAAATAGTTCCCCAAGCACTTAAACTGCAAGACCCTATCCTAAATTTATCATTCCCCTAGGGACTGGCAGCATGTGTGAGAGCTTGCAGAGCTCTAGCAAGAGGCAGGTGGGGGTCAGGAGGTTTTTGACCCCAAATCACTGCCTTTGGGACTCCCTTTGCTGCAGTCTCCAGCAGCTGGGTAGGGCGAGCGGGATGAGGCAGCACAGTGGGATCTGCTTCCCCACAGCAAACACAGGCTGTTACTCAGAAGAATAATAGGGCCCTGCTGCTCTGGCTGCCAACCCCAAGGCATCCTCAGGGAAGCTCTCAGACTGACCTCCCAGTCCTGCTTGGCTGCCTCCCTGTACGCCTGCCCAGGCTGGCAAGCCTGGTGACTGCATTCCCCTGCACGCTCCCTCAAGCTTCTTATGCCCTGTCCTTTCATGGGTCCCAGACAGAGATCAGGACCAAAGCTTGCAAATCTACACTTGAGATTGCTCCTGTTCAGGAAAACATCTAATCATATGTCTTAAGACTGTCCTGCGCAGGCATGCACAAACATACCCAAAATGGGAAGATTTTGCCCTAGAGAGACTTGCTGCCAGAACAGTGAAGCCTCTGGAGGCTGTAGCTCTTTCTTCTCTCCTCCTCCTCTTCCCCAGCACTCCTGGTTAATGTGCTGGGCTGTGTGCCAGGGGAGCAGATGTACTACAGCATGGTTTTTACTCCCATATCGTAGCCGTGTCCACCGCTGATTTTCACTATAGTCATTTTATAATACGGCAGCTGACTTGGCCACAAGCAAAAAATAAAATATGATCCCTTGCAAACTGGCCAAAGCCATCTGAGCTCCTTCTCCTCTGGGAACAAGGAGCAGTATCTGTGAAGCTCCTCTGTATCCAGTGCATCTACTAGCCCAAACTCCATTCCTTCTTCATTAGATTTTCCCTCTTCATCTCTTCAAATCATACTGGGCAGCTGCAGAAGCCAGGATGAATTTGTGCCAGGTTAGTACTCCTAAAGCAGCAGAATATTAAGTTTCTCAGCTTGACCCTGCTCCAGTGTTAAGGTTTTTTATGAACGCTGCCTGTTGCTTGTGTTAAGAACAACCACTTCAAAATCTGAAGCTCTAAAGAGCGTCTGCCTTGTGGCAGAGTTCTCTCATCCTGATGCCAAGCAGAAAAGTACATTTTACTTCAAAAGTTATGATGGAAAGGGTAGCTTTTGAGATTATATTTGCAGGAAAAAACTAAGACACAGCTTGTATATTGATACAAAATGTTGCAAGGCACCAATTTCTCCATTCCCCTGGTTTCACACTGCAGCATCCAGCAGTTTTGCCCCTCTAGGGTGAAGGGCTGCAGCTGTCGCAGCTGCCATGAGGCTGGATGGGACCACCCTGGCTCCAGCTTCCCTCCTTGCTCCCCCAGGGAGCAGTGAGGATGGGGGGAAAGGGGGAAGAAGTTATGCTGCAGCTTCTTTCCCCATGGGGTGTGAGAGGCTGCAAAGACAGATGGAGGCAGGGGGCCAGAGAGGGGACTAAGGTACTCACTTGTGGTGGTTGCTTATCCCCTCTCAATGTACCTTCTGCCAAGGATAGCTCATGTTCAGAGCCAGTGGCAGCCCTGAAAGGCATTCACAGAACCTAGTTATTTGGGATGGGGAGAGGAAGAGGAGAAGACAAGACAGTGTATTTATTAACCACCCCAGACATAAACAACAAGCTGTTAATTACTGGACTGTAGCGTGCACAGCTGCAGCATACATGGCTTATACTGGAAACCGTTGTTTAAAGAGAATATCATAAGCATGTTGCTTTGTACTTTAGTACAAGCCTGGTACATTTCCAGTTAACCAGAGCTTAGCTGGGAAGAAGCCGGAGCCATCCCCCAGGTTTGCAGATGGGCTGGCAGAGGGGTCAGGGAAGCCCGTTTTTGTTCCACTCCACCTCAGACCTTTCCCTTGTCTTCAGGGATGATGCTGGGGCTGAGGGGGTCATTCTCACCCACGTACAGATCCCACATATCTGGCTCAATTGAATTGGTTTTTAGCAACTGAGAGCTGCTCAGTGGCCAGCAGCAGAAGTGCTTGTCCAGTGGAAATGAAGCAGAAGATGGTGTGGGA
This sequence comes from Mystacornis crossleyi, assembly GCA_013400655.1. NCBI lineage: Eukaryota > Metazoa > Chordata > Aves > Passeriformes > Timaliidae > Mystacornis > Mystacornis crossleyi. The sequence goes on from VYZQ01008435.1 coordinate 220,760, forward strand.
ATTTGTAAGGAAGGAAACACACTTTGTCCTGATTTCTGCAGGTACTTTTGTGACCTCAAGACAAGTGAAAGGAGCTTCAATTCTGTTCTTCCACTTTTGATGGTATTTTAATAGTCATTAATTAACACAGTTGTGCATTCAAGTACTTGAACATTCATGGTTTAGGTGTAACTTCAACCAGCACTTGAGGATTGGGATGAACATCGTGCTCCATAGCCAAACAGCTGTGAAGCACGTACGTGAGAAGTGACACACCACCATCTCAGGCAGTCATCTGACTCACGTTGCTTTCAGCTGTAGCTTCTTTTCTTGCTATTCCTCACCCCTTAAGAATCCCCACTTGTTACTCCATTGGCTCCTAATTTGGGGCCAAAAGGTGAACCAGCCTGGGTTAGAAATAACTTCATCTATATGGAGGTTGTTTCTAACACAAATCAAGTTTTCAATCTCTTCACTGTGTGTCCTGACAAATCATCTCACTGATACAACTGAGAGAGCAGGGCTGGAGAGAAATGAGCGGGCAAATGCAGAATGAAGTCCCACTTGAGCTGTACCTCCTCCAGAAGTGTGCATGCCACCCGGGTGCTATCTTCTGCTCATGCTGCTGCTGCTGTGCACACAGGGCTGCCTACTGCTCACACTCTCCAGAATCTGCGTGGGCAGCACAGTAGTAAGTGCACTCTAAATATGGGTATCAGCAGCTGCTTTACAGCTACGGAAGAGCTGAATGTGTAATGGAGAAGGCAGTAGTTCAAGTGGTAGTCCCAATTCTTGCTGCTGTCGCTTTCTCGGTGACTCTTCCCTAGTTCCTGTTTTTTCTAGCTCTACTTCCACTTAATACATTAAAACACATAACAAAGAAGTTCTATCCTTGTTTATGCAAATCTGTAGGCAGAATTTTAGGTATTGAAAGAATAGCATCGTCTTAAGTACAGTTGGTCTGAATTTTCTGATGAAATTAATGCAGATTTTACTCCCTTCTTGAGAACAACTAAATACTTGGTGGTAACTTACACCTCTACAAATCTGTTTGGACCTATTGTCCACCTGAATTTTTTCAGCCTTCTTTCAAATCACCTTGTCTCCTGCTTTCCAGAAGAGAAAACTTCAAACTCTTTTAAGTTCAGCCTGTAAAAGTTGTTCATGGGTTGACACAGGGTGTGAGCTGAGACAAATGTCGTCCCAGGCTATCTGTCACTTCAAAAGCCATTGGTACAATAAAACCAGAAGCTGATTTTACATGACGGCATCCATGGCACATCTGGTCTTATAAATACATCACAGTGATGTAGAGAGAGAGACTTCTGTAGGTTGTCAAGGGGCAGGTTTGTATTTATGGCACCCAATGAATAAAAAGAGGGAAAATTAATTTCCTGTTTTGAAATGAGTCTCAATTCTATCATAGGGAAAACTACATCACGAAGCTGACTGCAATTTAATGTACACAGCTTTCCTATTTAGCCATTAAGCAGATTATTCTCTGCAGGATGGATGTATCATTCCTTTTAATGTTAATCATAGTCCCACATATGCCATGATAGAATAAATGTCAAACTATGTGAACCATATAATCCCTAAAGGAAAATGGAGTAAATCCTTCAAGCAATGTAGGATCTGCCAGCAAAGAGATGGGAGCCTGTGAAGGGTAGAGAGAGATTCTAGCAGGGCTGAAATGTAGGGATGTTGCTTTGCCAGCTTTGGCAGCAAAGCCAACTGAAGGTGTTCCCATCCATCCTGTCTTTATCCCCGTCCCCTTGTGCTGTCATCCCCCGCTCCCTGAGTTGAAGCAATCATAAAAATGAACTGCTAACAGGACGGAGGTTTAAATCACCCCTTCAGAAGAAACCAGGAACCCGGTTGCAGTTGTTGGACTTTAACCCAGCTCGTTTCACAGTTCTGCAGATAGTTGTACCAGAGGCACTGGGAGCAGCAAACAGTGGCCAGAGTCCAGGAAGGAGCAATTAGGGAAGGGCTGGGGAGAAAACTTCCTACACTGGTGTAGGAGGGAGCAGGCGAGCCGAAGGATGTGGAGTTATGCCAGAGTGCCTGCCTTGGCACACCGTGCACGGCTGTGCCACCTCTGCACAGTAACACTGGCTCACGGAGCTGTGGCTCGCCCAGCTGGTGACTCCAGCAGGGTTTGGTCAGCACGTGGCTTCTCACCCACACCTTTGCCCAGGCTTTGAGGTGGACTGTCCAGTTCTCCTGGATCACAGCCAGGTTATTCAAGGTCCATCCCTGTTGTCTGCCCTCCGAGGTACCTCTAGAAGTCACGGACATATGCCAGGGCAGCATGACAGGGGACTCCATGACCCAGAAAATCCTGAAGACGAATGGAAAAGGCAACACCAAAACATCCTTTGGAGTTCTATATGCAGCCATAAAGCAATTGTTTAGAGGGACAATAAGAGCAGGAGGTGGATGAAAATCAGCTCTGAGACTCACTGATTAAGCTGAAGAGGAAACTGGGATTTTACTCTTTTATGAGACTCTTGTAACCACTGAGCTATGTCAGTAAAATCAGCTTTAACAGTGTGTTTTCACACAGATTTCACAACTTAACAAGTTTATCAGTAAACAAACCCAGCAGCATTACTTAATATCTTGAGTGCTAACTTGCCAGGAGGTCAGAGCCATTGCAGAGGACATAGGATGAAAAACCAATGGATGTCCCCGGTAACAGCCCACCCGCAGACCTGGGATACTTTCATTCCCTGCGCTTTGTCACAAGAGAATCTTTGAGGTCTTTTCCAACTTTAGTGATTCTGTAATTCTGTGATTCTGTGATTTCTGAGGTAACCCTCATGGCATTAATGCAAGATAATATCACGTGGAGTTGAAGGAATGCAGTCAGTCACAGTAGAGGAGAGGAATTAAACCAGACTTTTGCTGCTTCAAGCATAGAGCAGGTCATCAGATCAAGTTGTTTCCTCCCCACATAGGGTTTTCTTTCATGGATGAGTCAGTCCAGATTCACACGGAGTCTCTCATATGGTACCAAGATATCAAAGAGAAAATAGCCAGGAGGATCCATACTGCAGATCTGTCAGGTCAGCCTCTGCAAGCCCTGTTTGCCATCCCACCTTCTCTTGCCTCTCCAAGACTGATGGGGACTTCGCAAAGTCCTGATGTGTTGTTGTGGTCAAGACAGCTCCAGATGCAAGGCTGCTGCTCACTGGTTGCTGGCAGTGGCTCCTGCCCGTGCATTTGACCCGCTCTTGTGTCTGGCTGTGGTTTGGTGAGGCACATCCCCAGTCTGACACTCCCTGTGTTGGATACTGGTTACTGTAGCAGTATCAGCAACAGCAGACAGGAGGGGGGAAGAGGACAGAGGACCTTTCAAAGGATACTTCATGGAGAAATGCCCATCTTAGCTAGGAGGGTTGTGCTGTTCATCAAAGAGGCTGTGAACTGTGACTGGTTTTGGGGGTGACAGTGGAGGTGACAGTAGAGACAAAACTCTGAGCATGGTCGTCCATTCAGAAGCACGTGTCCACCATCTCCATTGCCAGTATACTTAATATGAACATTGGTTATTTCATCAGAATTCCCCTTCTTGGAAGCTCTACTCCTCTCCTATCACGGCTAATGAATAATTTTTATGGGACATTGGGAATGCAGATTAAGAAAGACTATTTAAGTACCACTGCAGAAAAGAGTGCATGCATTCTGAGAAATGATGGGTAGGTGACAGGCACTGACTGGAAGGTTTACTCTGCCAAACAGCAGCTGCAAAGGCAAAGGAGAGCAGGGGTTCAGGGACCTGCAAGACCACATGAGCTGCCCATCAGACGTGCTATTCACATCTTCTGTGTAATTTGCTCGCATGTCTAAATGCCTGATACACAACAGTCAGCTTCAGGCCACTGCAGATGAGTGAATGGCTAAACTTGGTCACTTTGCTTTGACTGTAGTAACTCTTAGCATCATCATCCCCTTAAGCAACCTGAAAGCCTGGGCAGGTCCCTTCTCCAGGGCTTGCCATACAGTGTATAAACAGCCCTGTTGCAGGGCCAGTGAGGGGAAGGAGACTTCATTAGGAAGGAAAACATTATTTTTATTGTTCTGAAAGAACAGTTGGTGGTGAAAGCTCTAACGTGTGATAACATGTACAAGTTTGTGCAAACGGACATGGTGACAAGCTGTGCCAAGGGTGCAGAGGACTTCAGCCTCAGAGCAGCAGCAGTGCCTCCCTCACAGAGCAGCAAACAGTCCTATCCATGCAGTGTGCTGGCTGGCTGGCTGTGGAGCACTGTGGCAGCAGGATAGTGCTTAGTCGTAAGGATTTGGGGTCCTGCCAATGCTCTGGTTGCAAAGGTTGAAGAAGCTGAGTGACAGGGGAGGGGGCCAGAGGTTGACTGCAGCTCCTGGAGCAGGACCAGGTGCAGAGTACCTCACTGGTGAGGAGGAAGAAGAGGGGCAGTGGCTGCCGTTCATTGCTTGGGTTCTACACTGATGACTTCTCTCTAGAAACACTCCAGTTTTGAGCTGTTACCTCCACCACTTCTTACATGTTTCTGAAGACTGTTTAGTGGTGGACCTGGGAGTGTCAGGTAAAAGGCTGGACTCGATGATTAGTTAGAGGCCTTTTCGAACTTTAAGGATTCTATGACTCTAACCCAGAGATGCCAAGTCTATCCCCAGTTTCCCTCTTGAGCTCTTTTATGTGCTGATGGACGAAAGCATGTTCCTGGGCCTTTGCTGACCTGCTTCTGCACTGCAATCTATCTTTTAGCAGGGATGCTGCATGGGGCCAGTTACCTACTTAACTGCTCATCTCTGCCTGGGAGGGTTCAGGGAGTGCTGATGAACCCTGGTTAGTGATCCACATTACTAGTTCTGCAGGTAGTGCCCTCTCTTTTTTTGGATGACACAACAAAAAGACTGTACATTGACAAAACCTAAAGGAATTTAGCAAGAGCCTTGCTCTGGTGATTCCCAGAAAGGCGCCTCCTGCTGTCTTGCAGAGCTGAAAAAACATACACCCATGCACTGGTCCTGATGCACAGTTGGAGAGGTCTCAGCAAACATTTCATTATCCCACTTTATATCTGCAGCTCATGGCTTGCTGCATCCATAAAACTGCCATGCCCTCAGGCTCAGATATTTTCCGATGGCAAGAAAGGGTCCACGGTCTGTGCTTTGTAATTTAGGTTTGCGTAAGTAATTTTATTGCTACACTGACTTCAGAAGGTTCAAAAACCAGAGCTGAGTTCATCAAGGTTAAGGCATCCACTTTCCATAGCCGTAGAGGAGGAGAGATGTGACCAGCACCTGGTTGACCACCCTAGGCACGGCAGCTAAGAGGGGCCATTGACACATCAGCAACCTTTGTCATGAGATGATGTGAGCTGGGCACAAACTCACATGCTCGGCTCCCAGAGCTGCCACTCCCCATCGCTGCTACATTACTCACAGGCAGCTCAAAACCTTCCCTGATAAGGGGTTTGCAGAAACAAAAAGAAATACAGTAAACAGGGAATAACAGGATAATAAAAAAGAAAAACCTTCAAGAAGAGCCAAAATACAAATTTCCAAACTTTTATTAACCAAAACAGACAGTGTGAAGGCATAAAATCTGGCACTGGTTTTCTGTGTGAATCGCTGCATTTCTATGTTTCCTCCTGAACGAAGACTGCCAGTCTCTGCTCTTTGCTGGAGCTGAGTGAGCATATGATCCTCAAGGATGCAGAGGGAAATGGAGAGCTGTGCTTGGAAGGTTTCCAGCTCACCAACAGGGAAAGGGGCAGCCATAGACCTGAGTATGCTGACCAGGAGGAAAGCTGGGGAGAAAGAGGCATATTTTGCCAACTGCACTCCCAGTTATTTAGCCTGCAGCTGTAGCTGGGGAGAGGGTGAGCAGTGTGTAGAGCAAATGCAAACTCACGTCCACTCAAGGTAACTCATTTTCTCATTGCTGAGAAATGTGATGCACATGTTGGCAGTGTCCTGCAGGCACTGGTTTCAGGTACCCCCTCTGACAGGGCTGCTTGCTGCAAAGCAAGGACATGGAATACATGGACAATGTCTGTGCTGACTGGAGATGGAATGACTGTTTGTCCATTGAATGCTTGTCAGCCTCAAGTAATTTGTACGTGGCAGAGCTCGGCTCCCTTACACTGCCCTTCCAACCCCAGAAGCTGAAAAAGTCCAGGGAAAGCTCAGCTCCACCTCCAGTCCTGGGCCAGAGTGGCATGAAATAGGCTGGGATTGCCAGGATCTGGGCAAGAAGACGTAACATCTGAACAGCAGCTGCAGCATGTCTGAGGCCAGCATGGCACAGTGGACACAGGTGAACACTGAGAGCAGACCAGTGTGACCAGCAGCCACACCACTGCAGCGCTGGAGTGCAGATGCACACCCAAAGCATGGCTGGGGCAGAGTTTGCTCTGCTGGGACATTGCTTCTGATGCAGTACAGTCCAGATGCAATCCCAGAAGGAATGGGTACCATCGGAGGCAAGAGGTGTAGGCACCAGCTGCCACTGCCCTGTGCAGCTTTGACAATGCTGGCACTCGTCTCCCAGCTGCCTCTCCCCCTTGCTTCAGGTTTTCAACCTGCCTGTCTGTCTGCAGAGGAAAAGCCTGTCTCCAAAGCAGGAGTTCTTGCCCCATGAGCTGATTCGTTTCTTCCCCGGCCTGATCCCTTCTTCAGCAACAGCCGAAATTGCGAGACAGAAAAAGCAGGGTCTCACAGGCCAGCAGTGAACTTGCTTTTATCATCCCTGCAAAGCTACCATCAGCTAGAGCTGTTTCAAAATGTAGGCTCTGCTGACCTCTAGGGGACTGATACAAACCCAAAAGCAAAGAGGCTTCAGAGCTCTTGGCATGTTACAGCCCTTCACAGGCTGTTCAGGAGCCCTGTGGTGGGGATAACACAGCTGACACAACCCACTCCTGGTCCCTTTAGCACTACTAGGGGCTGTAAATAGAACCCTGGCTACAACACTGCCTCTTCCATCTCACCTTTATGGCAGCAATACCTCAAGAAATGTGTACAAGCAAGGTTAGGTTGTTGAGGAGATATTACCTACTATCAGACTGCCTCATATAATTGCTGCTTTTCAGTGTGGAGAAGCATGCTGGGAATTTGGGAGTTTGAGAGCTTGTGGCTTTCAGTATCAGTTTGTCTAATAAAAGGCATAAAAGCCTTGCCTTGGTGTCACAAGTACAGCATTACTTGGTGAAAAGCATGGACGCATATATCTACACCTTTACTGGAAATAAAGTTAAATGTGCTTTTTTATGACATTTCATCACTCAGTAAATAAGCGGCAGAAGCAAGAACCTTGTCACAGAGTAGAAGGAACATGAAGAAAACATAAAATCTGATGGGCTCCTTAAAAGAGCACAGGGTGCTGCCGAGGGGGTAACAGCATTTCCCAGCTGGCTGACTGAGGACAGCTGTGGTAGGGGACAGAGCATTAGGCAGGAGCCAACAGAGGCAGCACATACTGCGTACCTCTAATGGACCAGTACTCCTTGATACAAAGCCAAAGCCTATCACAGCCCTGGAATATCCCAATTTCTTGATCTGGGAAAGGTGTGACCTAACTTTGCAGAGCTGGAGTGTGGACAGACTTGAACTGGGAAAAAACCGTGCACATGGCAGTGTCCCCAGCTGCAGCCACCACTTTGTGGAAGAAACTCAGCCAGCAGACCTGGGACGGCAGCAGGCTCCAAGCAGCTTAAGAGGTGCTTGGGAACAGCACTGCTTCCACAAGGGCAGCTGTATCTGTAGCCAGAGCCCAACCATCCCAGTGGCTTCCACCATACGCAAAGGTCTCTGAAGAGGCTGTGGGGCTCACGTTGTCGGGATTGTGCTCCAACACCAGGGAGTCAGTCCTGGCAGGCACTCCACCAGCCGCAAGAATGACTTTATAGGCAGCGCTTGGGGTTCTGGGCACACCAGAGGGCATGTAATTGGTGTGCTCCTACTCAGTGCTCATGCCCTGGGAAGTGCTAAGTTAAAGCACTTCCTCTTTCATGGGCTGGAAGATGTCAACCCACAGAGGCTCATGAGAAAAGGCAACGACTGACTTGACTCCTTCAACTAAATCGGGTTGAGAAGATGTCAAAGCGGCAATTAAGAGTGAAGTGTTTAAAGGAAAGAGACAAATTATTTGAACAGAATTACCATTTTCATTTCAGCATCGTTACATGTCTCTTAACTAGAATAGATGTCTCCCTAATCTGTGCAAAACAGAAAAGGACCTGAGAGGTCTGAAGTACTGGCTCATACACAAATATTATCACCAATTCCCAGCTTCTCACACCAAATCCACTGCCTCAGACTGTGCCGAACCAAAGCACCTGACAATTCTGGGTCCAGCAGGCTGGTTTTGCAGTGCCCAAAATGACGTCAGATGACGTCATTTTCTCCTCCTTATGCCTGCAAACACTGTTATCCCACCATGCACCAGCAGTGCCCATGAACATCAAGCCTGTGCCACATACATTGTGGCTGTGTTTTAGCCCCTCAGATTCAAAACTGAGTTGATTTTGCTCACAAAGACACCACCAGACATCAGAGTTTGGTAAGCTCTTTAATGGCAAGCTCATGGTGTAATGACACTGCTGGATTTGACTCCTTGGTGGTGGACGAGGAAGGAGGATCAGAAGGAAGGCAGTGCTCCACTGAAGGCTTATACCTTTGGAGGTGCTGAGCAAAAGGGCAACTTCTTTTGGTGACTCCTTTCACAGCTTTGTAGTCCCAAAAACAGAGAGATCTTCCAGCCAGAAAAATGGTGGAAACCACACCAAGGACAGCCTTAGCATGGCACGGCACAACATGATTTCTGCTTGATATGTTGAGGGCTGACTAGTCCCTGCATTAGTAAAGGAAAACTTTACAAAAAAATTGCATTGACTGAAATCCAGAGCTGACATTTCCACCACCAGCCCCCCTGAAGATGAAAGCTTCCTTTACATGCAGTGTTACCACAGAGCTTTGCCTAAGTGAGCAACAGCATGTTGGTACAGAAAGGGAATTTCAAAGTTCAATGTATTTTACATGAAACCAGCGAGCTTCACGATAGTCAGCAATGACTAGTTCAAAGAAGTTTGGGTTTTTTTCTTGTAGACAAATGAAGTGCCTTTTTGTTAATCTGTATTTTTTTTATGTCCAAGCTTGTACTGACAGCGTAGTGCTATGCAGCTCTGTATAAACTGGGGTTTGCAACAATGCAGATGTGCCTTTAGGGATTGTCTTTCTTTAAAAAAAGAAATCAGCAATGAGAAAAAAGTCAAACACACATCATGTAAAAGACAATTTGGCTCACTGAACAAGTAAACGTGGCTAAGTGAAGAGGTTTCCTCTGTACACCTGCCACAGGCATCAGACACCAACAGTGCAACTCAGTCTCAGAAGTCCAGTAAAAACCCCAAGTGACGGTCTTCCCTCTAAGGACCAAATTTAAGGACTCTTCTTAAATATCTGCACTGGAAGTGATGTCCCCTGAGCCTTCAGCTCCATGGTTACCCTGCAAGGACGACCTCAAGTCCAGCCTGTTACAGGGTCTAGGAGCTGCTGCCCTGAGTCACTCCTGCCTGGCTCTCACACAAAGCTTTCCCAGCTGCAGCTGGCTGCAGAGACAGGCTGCTGGGGAGGAGGGGAGGTCCTGCCAGAATTAAACACATAAAACAAAGCATTTGCCTCTGCTCAGCAATTTACAGAAAGGGGAATCCAGCTAATGCCCATGAAGGGATCCTTCCCAATTTCCCATGTCCTCTGGCCAGACCAAAACCAGCCAGCAAGCACTGAGAAAGAGACCTCCCAGTGACAAGGCAACCAGACAAGTCTCATTTTCTGGATGCCCAACCTGGAAAGCCTCAATGGGTTATGATTTTCAGAGACTGGATTATTTGGCTAGACATTACTGCCTGTGAAAAGATATTGAGTTTGGCACCTAAAATGACTGCTGTCTTCTGCATAACCCTTGTCCGGCATGGACCACTCACGAGTCCTCACGGGCTAACACATCACCCACGTCACCTCATCCCCCCGTACATAAAGGACAGTGCGACTCACACTGTGCTGAGCTGCAGCTCCACTGATGTGCCTGGCTGCAAGCTGTGGGAGGTAAGAGGTGTTCCTCTCCTCCTTCCTATGCTTCACTTCTGGGCGTGAGAACTTCTGAGAAGAACAGAATGGTAAGGATGGACAGAAGGACAGACACGGGGTAAGGATGGACGCACAGTAAGGATGGATGAAGTTGTAACCTCGCCTCCTGCCACTGCTAAAGCTAACACTGAGTAAAACAGACATAGGCATCAGCCCTGGATCCCAGAGAAAGATCAGGAAACATGCTGAAAGAGGCTGGGAATAGGTCCTGAATGGCAGCTTTCTAAAATAATGTCCGCAATGTTATTGCAA
>VYZQ01008437.1:0-27591 GCA_013400655.1 Mystacornis crossleyi
CTGTGCAGTCACTGCTGTGCTATTTGCCACGTGCTATATCCAGTCACAAAATATTCCACTCAGTCAGAGACGCGGCCAGAAAAAGCCCTGCGAACCCCAAAGTCTTGGAGTCTTATAATAACCCCCGGAGCACACCCTCCTCCACAAAAGGAGCCCAGCAGTGCTCCCAGTGACCTGCCAGGGACACGCTGCATGCAATTTGTTCTGTGTTTAAAGGGTCAGGCAACAATCACAGGGACTGGTTTCAGTGCCTTCACGGCCATCGAGCATCGCTCTGGAACAGGGAATCAAAGATTTTTGGCTCCCCCAATGAAATCTCGTAATGCTGGAATGAGGTGTTACAGAGCTACCTGAAGTTTACAGAGTATCCATTTATTTTGGAGGTTGAAAACTGAATTTGGATACCAGTGTTGGGTGAAAAAGGATTCTGTCATTAAAAAAAAAAAAACCACCTTTCAAAATTAATCTTTCCACCCCACACCAATTTCCACTTGTTAATTTGCAAATTTGTATTCCTGAGAGCTGTTGGACCATCACAGTAGGAGGCTACTTGTCACTTGAAGTTCAAATGCAGGATTTCAGAAAAGGAAAAACGCTGGGGTCTTTACGAGCATTTCTTGGACTGGAAGACAAAGTAACATAATACTGGTACAGTAGTTCTTACTGTAAAATACCATTTCTATTGCCTACAGCACCATACATATCATCACTATCATTCCCATTATTATTTTCAGGGGGGAAAAAAAAATAATTCTAATGATCTAAATCATTTTAGTCAAGCTCTGTGTCAAACCAGGGCCAGCCTTGGAGAGATCAGACCAATCCTCAAGATCCTGTCAGCTGAAGGACCCCAGGGAAGGTGGGTGTTTGTGGGCTCCACCTGAGGCTGAGAGGGTGAATGGAAACCCTGGCTCAGAACTCATTTTTGGGGAGTGATGGGCTGTGGCCCCAGGAAAAATCCCACTGGTTGGGGACCGCAAGGTGTTGGAGGGAGCAGGAGGCAGGGAGCCCTCAGAGCTACCCTGTTTGTTCACCTGGAAGTCCCCACTGAACTGCAGCCAAAATAATGTAACAAAACGTGCTTTTTGGGGGCAGAGACACTTTTCACAATGAGTACTGAAGAGGCAAGGAGTGTCATCCTGAACAGCAGCACGGGGATGTGTTGCACCTACAGTCAGGGCTCGTCTCTTCCCTTCCCTCCGAAGCTTCCCTGGTCTTTCTCACGCTGGCTGGGGCCACTGCTGGAAAACTGGGAGGATGAAGGAGAGAGGGGAGAAGGACAGTGCCAGCAAGGGTTGTTACACAATATTATTTTGACAGAGCTCAGAAAGTTTCTCTCCACTCCCCTCTTTGCCACCACAGTAGTTTATCTAAACTGCAGCAGGCAAATTAAGGATTGTATATCCAAGAAACTATGCCCAAACTCCCTCCTATACCAGCTTTGGTGCACGTGCAGTTGTAATTCAGAACGATGGGAATACACCTCACACACACTGCTGTAGATTATTATTTAACAGCAGCAAATTCCCACTATTTTTTTTACCAAATCTGAGGGATGGTTTGCAACCCATTCCCAATTTTCCTGGTGCTTGCAACCCAAAACAGGCTGTGGGGCCAGCTCCCAAATACAAGGGATCATGATTTGGTCATGATTTGTGTTGGCAAAGCAGCTTCAGGAACTCTTTTCTTTCCTTTTGGGAATGCCCTGCTGTGGTGCTGCTCCTGCATCACCAACACCATACCCGTTTATGACAAAGTTGCATATTGCTGTAAGTTAAATACTACTGTAATTTGGGTGTTACTATGAGTTACACATGACTTAAGCTTCTGTGACAATTAGGGATGAGGGAATGACATGTCCGTCACCTGCAGAGGAGAAAATGCAGAACACCTTTGCTCGTGGGCTAGCCCTACGCTGCCGAAGGAGCCGCAATCCCTCAGCAGAAAGTCCAAAAGAAAATCTGCCAGACACATTCAAAGAGCAGTTTGGAATCACCAAATCCCAGCCAAATATATCTCGCTGTTGTTACAGCACAAATATAATTACAGCTATTATTAGCAGCAGTGATAGTCACTATTAAGGTTATTATTAGCCATAATTTTTACTGTGGTACCACTTAGGAATTCCCTGCGAAGACCAGGGTGCCACTGCAGCGCGCCCTGTGTCGCTGTTTCCATGGCAGTTTTGCTCTGTTTGCCGGTGTGTTTTGGCTAGAGAGCCAGCTGCTGACTCGCTGTGCTCCAAGTTGCTGAGCAATAAATCCCAAACCGGATTCAGGACCAGATTTCTGCCCCAAGTCTCAGTCCTGCGGCTTGCCGTGGAGGCTGCTCCGAAACTCCACCCGAGTCCGCCAAGTGTCCCTGCAAAAACACCCCTCCTACCAAAACTAGCGGCTCCCAAGTCAAGGTTTTGAAAATATATGTTGCACGGAAGCGCAGGAGGTGCTGCTGGTGAGATTGACACTAGAGAGGGTTGTTTGTGGGAAACAAGGAAGGTGAGAATTATTTCTTTGCAGTACGAGCAGACAGAAGCACGTTATACCAAGAAAAAGATATTTAAGCAGGATGTGACAAACTTTGTGAAATATTGCATGAATACAGGTGAGGTTTCCCTGACGGATTGTCTCAAGAGATCCAGAACTGTTGTCCTGGCTCCCAGCTTGATGCTGAATGTATTAATTTTGTTAATCCTTCCAAGACGACTCAGTCATTTCACTTTTCTGTCAGGTGGCAACGTGTGAAATTGGTCACTGCACATAGAGAACGAATTTCTTTGTAGGTTCACACACAGGTTATGTCCCCCCTTAAAATTTCCATAGGCTTCTGGGCAGAGGTACATGTCTGTGGACACAAAAAAGACTGCTAAGCAAGGATTTTCTTGCTTTCTTTCTGTCCTGTGTGAGAATTCTCTCTCTCACGGAAAATACCTGGTTTTGTAAATCATGAACACCTGCGAGTTGTTTATAGCTTAATACAGAAAAATATTTTGCACATAGCTTGACCAATCCCCGTGAGAGGTGATTAGAAAACTGACCAATTCAACTCTGAGAAATCATCCTATAAAAGAGCTGTTAAATAATGAAATAAACCTCTTTTGCTCATGAATCTCCTGTAGTCTGGGTCTCTCTCTCTCTCCGCTCCGCCCGGGAACAGCGATATCTACAACACGTCGCACACTGAGCCAAAAGTGCAGCAGAGGTGTGTGGGGTGCCCTCAGCTGCTCGCAGAGACCGCGCAGGGAGGTTCAGCTGCCCCAGGACCAGGGGGTGACACAACCCTCCTGTCCCCAGGGCTGCGATCCATTAACAGCCGCGGGTAAAAGCCACTGCTATGTGAACCCACGGTCCCAAACCATTACCTGCCAGGATGAAATCCTTATCACAAAACCACCGTGGGGGAGGTTGTGATTCGCATCTCTCCGAGTGCAGGTCCGGTAACTTCTGCGTCTGTCATCACCAGTAATCTCCCTGTGTGATCTGCCTCGAACCTCTGCGCCACCAGCACCCCCGCTAGAGGTGTTGTGTTTTCTGATGGGCCACTTAGCACATTCAGAGGTCCTCCCACGCTCCCAGCCTTGTTTGATTATGTCTTTTAGGGCTGAGATCTGATCAGTGTTTGTACACCCTCTTCTGAAGCTGAGCTGACTTTTCCCCGAGCCTGCCATTCAGCTGCGCCTGCTTTCTTGTTCGCAGGCACTCAAGCAGATGTATCCTCAAACACAGCGAGCGGCCTAATGCCTCTTGAGTTTTATATTCCTTCCTGCCACCTCCTTTTCTTTTTCCTTGGCTTGTTGTGGGCGCAGCTGAACGCCAGGGACAAGCCCTTCCGCAGCTCCAAAGAGCGCCGGGAATACCTGGCAGTGTCCCACGGGTGACACCTTTGTTGTCAGCACAGCCAGGGGGGTGCAGGAACTCGTGTCACGCCCAGGGCCGCATCCAAGGAGCCCCAAGGGTCTGCAAGGCCACTTCATGGCTGTCGGTCTCAATCCGTGGCACCCATGCTGCGTGAAATTTCTTTTTTTTAAATTTTCCCGGCGTGTATTAGCAACGCTCTTTTCCAACAGGTTTCCACTCTCCTCACTTCTCACCTCGAGTCCTGCCTTTTTCTGTCTCCCTTGCCCATAAAATCAACTTTGGAGAGAGGAACCATCCTGACAGGTTTCTGAGTTTTTGTGTGGAGCCACGTGAGTTTGTGACCCGATGCTTGTGTCCCTCACCTGCCAAAACACAGAGATCTCTCTCTGAAAGGACATCTTTAGAAATACAGGTGAATTAGAAGTACAACTAGAAGCTGGTGTTAGGTTCTAATTTAACACGTACTCAGCCTTTATTCAGTCTAGTCACAAAACTGCTCTCTCTTCACGCCAAACTCTACGTTGAAGGGACTTTTGTCCTTGATGAGATTTTATCTGATTAAATATTGATAAAGGTGTACCACGATACAGGCAGGCAAAATGGTACATTTATTTAAAAGATGATGAGCGTTCAGACTCACCTGTTGTGGTCAGGTGAAAGCAGCAAGCCTTGGTCTCCTCCGTTGGGCATCTTGGCAACAGCTTCCTGAGAACCCTCTCCGCCACTGCCAGAAGGCTCTCACAGCTCACGGATATCGCGGCCAAGCTCCTGAGAGAGACTGAAATTAAATCAGCTCTTCTTGAAACAAATGTCCAGTCCCTTCTTGTGCCACTGTTACTACAAAAAAAATTTTTTTAAAAAAAAGAAGATACTGAGGAAAACAATTCTCTCCCATTTCTATGTTGCTCAAACACTGCAGACATGGGGTGAGGCATCACAAAATCCTGCAGTGTAAGGCGCTGCTCTGAGCAGCTCACAAGCTTGCTTGGTGCTGATGTAAAACAGCCATTTCACACATTTTTAACAGAGCACTACTGCTCGTGGCAAAAGTAAACCCATTACAAATTAATAAATCCACAAGATATCTATGCCAACCAAAAATTGGCTCGTCAGTGTTCATGCCTTGGCATTTTAATGCTTGAACCTGTGTTTTGCTAAAACAAACAAAAAAAATTAAAATATATTTCACTTATAAATGATTTATATATCGTATGGAATAAAAATATCTCAGGACCACGGGGAAAATCTGTGATGTTTTAATATTTTATTTCAGCTGGAAATCAGTGTAACAATTACGGCTCCCAGCTCAGGTTCCAGAGAGGCATCTTTCTTCCACTGCATTTTTCTCTGTCCCTCCTATGCCAAGTCTTATAAAACAAGATACCGCAGGATTTAATTCTAAAAATCTAATATTACTGCCTTGTGGTGAACTGAATACTACGGATTCCTTCTTGATAATACTGTCTCATGGAATTCCTGCGTGGTAACAGAATCTCCTGGGATTCCTGTCTGGTAACCATATCTCACTGGATTTTGGTAGTATTTCTCCCATTGGATAACCCCAGCCCCACCAAATAAGCAGTCGTAAACCTCACACTCTCTTTACTTTACATGACATTATTTTACTAATATCAGATCCTGGTGGTTTTTCACCACTTTTTTCGCTGAATTGGAATCAGGGCTCTAAGAGAAATGAGTATGATGGAACATTTTGTTTGTTGGACAAGAGCAATATTAAGATATTCCTTTAAAGGAGCAATAACTGGAACGCTTCATGGCTTCATTGCATTTAGTCTTTAGCCATACACGGACTAGAAAACTTTCTGTTGTTCTGGAAGTGAGCTACGGTAAGAGTTCCTCCTCTTCATGCCTCTGAGAGAAGCCACGGCTAAATAGTTTCAGAAGGAACACACTGAGCAGTTCTTGAGAGAGGTTTTCAGCTAAATCCTGAGGCAGCAGCCCAGCCTTTCTGTCCTGAGCCCCTCTCTCCACCCACAAGTTCACAGCAAGCTGACGGGGATGAAACTATTGCAGGAAGTCCACAAATACACAGAATCTTGTTCTTACGGTCCTGCCTGGTGTCGCCAGACACTTTTGCAGCTTCTCACAGGATGCAGGGCCACCCCGGGAAGTCAAACGGGGAAATTCTTTTAGGAGAACCACACATCTCAGAGGGTTCAAACCTGTTCCATCGTCCTGCAGCACCGGAAGTGGTTCAGGAGAGATCTGCTCTGGGTCGCCCTGGGAGATTTCCCGGCTCAGAAGTTTCGTCTTGAGCTTTGCTTTGACTTATTTATTGTCTCTCTTGGCCCTCTTCTGAGAAGATGTGGTTGGGGGATCGCCTCCAGGGAGGGATTGCTGCTGAGGTGGGACCCAGCCTTGCTCACGGGAGGGCACTTTCAGAACATTTTCCTATTGCCACGATCCCCCTCCCAGAGTACTCAGTCCCCAAAATGTGGGTCAGATAAAACACTGATGGGCCCTGCAAAGAATTACTCGGCAGGATTTGTGTCACTGAGCTCCTGGATGTGCCAGCAGACACCTGGGCAGGTCTCGACCAGGTGGCTCTAGCAGAGCTCTGACCAGCTGCGCCTCTGGCTCAGTACGAGGCAGAAGGTTTGAAACCCAGATGCTGCCAAGGCCTGGAGCCCAGTGAAGGTGCCTGAAGAATACAAATGTTAGGGATGGAAGAAGGTAAACAGGCAACACCTTCTACTGAAGTGCTGCGTCTCCTGCCACGGGTTCAGACAAAAAAATGGACATAATGCTGTTTTTCCTTTTCACAGCTGTCTTTCTTTCCAAATATAACACCCACAACTCCAGAACTTACAGCTGTTCCCAGCCCTTTTTTGAATCCAGACCATGCACCAGCACCAGTTTTCCTTTGGTCCTGCCCAAGTCGTTGAACCTCATCACACTTGGAGGTACAAGGAACTGCGATAGCAATCCCTGGCAGCTTGATGTGATTTTTGAGAGGATCAATAAAGTTTATGAAGCACTTCCTGAAGGTTTAAAAAAAAAAAAAAATTACTGACACACTTAATACCAGATATGCCAAGAGACCTTTATCCCTAAACCCTGAAATTTCCGTGACGTTTATCTGCCTGAAGTACCACTGGAATTAGCAGGCAGGGGAGCAAGTGGAGGTCCTGGCTGGCACCTTGGCACCCCCTGCAATGGCTGGGAAGGCTGTTCTGGCTGTTGCTGTAGGCTGGGATAACCAGGAGTGGTGTCAGATCAGGAGTTGCATCTCTGCTCTGCTGCCTTTTAAGTCCCAACAATCTGCTTGGACAATGAACTGAGAAACCCGTGCTGGAGCGTAGGGCAACAAAAACCTTTTACCAGGGGGCTTTTGATGGTCTCTTAAGGGGCCATTCATAACTCTGTGGTGAGTCACCGCCCCAAAAATACTGCCAGGGCTATTCATTCAGCGGGGCTAGCAGTGCAAGCTGGAAACAATCTGGGGAACTCTCATCTTCAGGTCAGTGGGGGCTGGCAGCACGGCCGCGCTCCGCCTGGGAACGAGGGGCGAGACGGGAAAGAGCACGGCTCCCAAATTTCTCTCGTGCATGCTGCGCCTGGGGACTGGTCCTGAAGGAAGGGAAGGGTCTGTTCCATGCCCAGAAGCAGAGCTGTGGGTCCCTGTTTTGCTGCCAGGAGTATTTTTCTGCTCGGTGGCGAAGGATGAGGCTTGGGAAAGGTTTCTGTAAAGCTGGGGTAGAAAGGAACTTGGCGGGGAGACGCGTGGAAATTCCTGCCATCCCACACTGCTTGGAAGGGTCAGGGAGAGACTTCGGTGTTTATCCTGTTTATAGCCCACAGGACCTTCCTAGGGCCTGAAGCCCTCCTGCTATAAAAATAGGGGAGAATCCATAAAACCAGCAGCAGCACCTCACATATAGCCCAGCCCCTTTCTCACGAGATAGGCAAGAAGCTAAATGCCTTAATTAGAAGTTCGCCGAGTTATTTTTTGTGTGTTGCAGCCCACGACACAGAACATGGACTCCTGGTGGAATACCAAGGCAGTAAATCAATGGAGGGTCTTTGCTACCGTTCATGAAATGCTCCAGCTGTGCTCCTAAGGATTAGAATGTCAACAGAACCCTTGATTTGAGTCACAGCCTTGCCTTCACTCAGGGGCCATATATTAGTCTTGAAAAGCAGACGGAGTTTCATTGCTCAGGGAAAGGGGAAAAAAAAAAAAAACACAACCCCAAAAAAAGAGAGAATTGCTGAGCTGAAAATAAAATGGTGATGTAGGGGAGGAACAGCCAAAGGAGACACGTGGTGATTTTCAGTAAAAACCTCTAGAAACCTGAACTTCAGGATCTTTCTCCGTGTTTGTTTAGGATGGAATTTCACAAGTCAAATTTAATTTTTCCCAATACATTTGGACAGTGCTTAGGCACCCGATTAAGTGCTCAGCTTCACCAAAGCCATTACAGCAATGCCAGCTGACTTCAGCCAAGGATCTGGTCCTTACTCAGAGTATGAGACATATCTGCAATCCCAGGAAACAAAAATGGATGATTTTAGACGGTGCCAAACTTGTCTGGAGGGCAGATATGTTTGAATACCACTCGTAGTTATGCTTGTGCTTTAGGGCATGATCAAATCATAGAATCACAACCATAAAATACCCTGAATCAGGGGCCACTGGACCATACTCCATCAGGCTGGATTCCCAAAAGCCGTGTAAAAGGTGCAGTTTTGCCTTAGAAAAACACTTGAAGATTCCCAGGAATCTTTTGACGTTTAGCAGGTGTTCCCTTGCAACGATTGTAATAAATCTTGACAACCCACGTGTAACCAGGCAAAAAAAACCCCAAAAAGCTGAAGGATTTTCTAATGATGACCTTGAAGTTGTTGACGAGGTCACAGCGGTAGTGTCACGCTGCAGTTTGCACATGTTCTTGCTTTCTTATTCCTACAGGAATCAGCTGCTGCCAAAGTATATGTGATACAAAGTAGAATCTTGATTATCCAAAGCTCAGTCATAGTCTCTGTTGCCTGTAATACAGTTATATCCCCGGCATTTATTGCTTACACTGAAAAGTATCTCAGTTATTCAAAACCCTGGTCACCCAGATTCAGTGGCTGGACCCATTAAATCAATTTGCAGTTAATTCAGCTGGCTCAAAACCATTTCCCCCCTCACAACTGTACTGAAGCTGTGCAAAGATTTGCACAAAAAGATCGCTCAGAAAGGGAGAGACCTACCTTTGCTTGCAGAGGAGAAAGAAATCTCACAGAGCCCCAGTAGTCCTGGAGCTGCTGGCAGGTTTGCATCTTTGCAGGAGCAAGAAAACCTCCTCTCTGAAATGCAGAATTATGTGAAAATGCTGCCTTGCACTCCCACTAAGTTCGAAGAGCAGCTGAAATACAGCGGGGTGGTAGAGCTGAGCCAATTCCTGAAACGTAATCCTGGTTCCACTGCCCCGGCTCCTGCACAGTCACGGTACCCAGTGGGGATGGGAGCAGCCTTTTTTTTTTCTTGGCTTAGCATTTGGTTTATTTTGGTTTATTTTGGTTTATTTTAGTTCCTCACCAGCACACGTGGAGCCTGCGCAGATCTGTGCCAGATCCTGCTCCCTCCAGCACCTGGGGCTCCTGCCCAGGCTGCCATGAGGGGCTCCAAGAGCCTCATCCCATGGTTTCCTGGGATAACACGGACTTCCCCTCCCATGGAGTCTCCCAGTACAAGCACACACACGCCCCCAAAGCTGAAATCACAGGTTTACATCCATTCAACACATCCCTGTTTGCCACCACCATCTGGCCAAAGAGAAAGGACGAGTTTGTTCCCTAACTAAGTGAAATCGAAGTGTCACGCTGACAAGTGGGTGGTGTCACTGGTGTGAAAATATGCATTTTGTTTGCCTCAGAGGAAATTCTTTAGTCCTGGAAGTGTGTGCAGAGTAAAAACCCACTGGCCTTCACCTGGCAGGGCTCTCCAGGGCAGTTGTCTAAACTGATTCTCTTTTTTCTCCCCGTCTGTCCCTCGTTCTTTTCTTCTTTTTCCTCTATCAGTCTCATGGAGGAAACAGCACCACAAGAGCAGCTCAAGGCGTAAGAGGATTTTTCTTCTCTCTCTTGGCGTTTTTACCTGTCCACGTCTCCTTTCCAGTTCTGTTTTACCAATGTTGCACGGAAGAGAGGCACAAAGTGCCTTTCAGTCTTTCCACAGCTTTTTTACCAAATAATTCACTAGTTTTTAAAAAAGAATTAATTCTTCCCTTGTTTAATGGTTGTGTTCTTTACATGGAACCTGACCTAGATTGTCTCCAAGATTTGTCAAGAAAACAAAGTCTTGTCTAACCTCTCCGAGGTCTTGTTAGACCTCTTTGACTCAGTTCTGGAGAGCTTTGTTTTACCATCCTGGTCCCCGTCTGAAAGATAATAGAAAATCTCAGTTTTCATGGCTATTTTTGAACACATTTCCAGTAGAGCACTTGAAATACATCTCCATTCTTCATTCAGAACCGAGGGAAGAAAGGGTTAATCTGATCCTGAGGGTTTTCTTTCCATCTCCACTACTGAATATGGGTAACAGATACCCGGAGCAGACAGACTATGGGACACAAATAAACTCAGTTTCTGCTGCTGTAGTTTTAGACCCGTGTTGCCACGAAAAAATGTCGAAGGATTTAAGAATAATTTTCAGTCAGTTTCACGGTCTGAGCAGCACATGCCTGTGAGCCTCCGATGTCTGCAGCGTAAACCAGGCACGCAGGATCACAGCACAGCTATGCTGTGCCCAGCAGCTGTGTCACCTATCCTCTAGTGACACTGTCTCAGGAGGCTTCTTGCAGACGAGCTCGTTTCTGGCTCCATAAAGTAACATTTGTGCGGCTTTTCCTCGTAGAAACAAAAAAGAAAGGTGGAGCCGTCACCTGCTGTCAATTCTTTCTTAATGAAGCCTCTAAAGGCATTGAATTCTGGCCGCACTTGGTGAATGAGCCCATTTCTCCCTCCAAAATTCATGCAAGGAGTAATTTGTAGAAATAAGAATTGATTTAAGGCAAACTATTCTCTGCTCATCACATCTGACGTATTTTTGGACAGAATAACCACACTTACATGAAGGATTTGCAAAAAAAGATTATTTCCAAATGAAAAATAAAGGTTATTTCCAAATCAAAAAGACATTCCTCTCAAGGACAGCTTAGTGTGAAATCTTGTGATATTGTGATACTCTCAGACCTAGTTTTCTTTCTTTCTTTCAAGACAAAAATTTGCAAAGCAAGCAGCTGGTGCCAGAGGTATTTCCAAGCCAGTAGAACTGCACATCCCACGGGGGCTGGATCCTCAAGGAGCTCTGCAGCCACCCCCACTGCCCTGTGTTTCTTACACTTGCGTTAGCACCAGGATGTCTCTAAATTCCCCTCGCAGTTCTCATCACTGTTCTTCAAATCCCCGCACTTCAGCAATAAAGGCACCACAGAATTTAGGATTGATACTGTGGGGGGGGGGAAAAAAAATTTCCTGAACCTGTGAAGACCTCGCACAAAAGCCCTGAAGTTTCCTGGCCAAAAAGGGGATGTTCCCTGGATTTCAGGAAGGCTTCCCTCCTGCTATGCAGTGGTGGCATCTAAACTATTGCAGGACTAAAACGGGACGGTTCTCTTCAAGCATCTAAATTTGGAGGTGGCCCAAGAATGCCCACAAAGGAGGAGAGTTACCATCAACTGCTCTTTAATTATAGATCTGCTTGTTCACCTTCCCAAATCCTTCAAACCTTCCGAGAGGAAACGGGAGACATTTGAACTTGCAGACTTCAAAGGACTGTTTAGGATAGCTTTAAAAAGAAATAAAGATCAATCAGTTCAATACATTTTCTCCCTATGGAAACCATTTTACCTCTGAAAATCCAAGGAGGGAGAGAGTAAATCTTTAATAGAAGAGGAGGCAGATATGTGGACTAAAGGGCTGCTACCTTATCCAAGCTATTTTGTTATATTAGTTCTCACAGGAGAACAAGTTTACAAAATTTCCCTAGGGTTTTACACATATTTTCACTCTCTTTTTCCCTCTGCTTTGCTAATTCATGCTGCTGAAATAAACTTTTTGAAAATCATCCTCATGGGCAGTGCTCTTTTCTGAGCACATCTAAAATGCAAGGCACCTTTTGCTTACCGAAAAAAAATATATAATTTTTCCTAAAATTGGAGAAAAATACGTCAAATTCAAGTAAAATTTTTCCACCTCGGTACTTATGCATCTGCTTTTATTCATGAAGTATTTTGAGGTCCTAATTGTTCATATTTTAGGAGCTGGTCACTTCTTTTTGCTGTCATTTTAATGGCCACAGTAAAAAAGCCACATTTGCAGCTGGCAGTGTTTCCTTCCTTGGGTCGGTTTTCCTTTAGGGGCTGTGTCCACATCATGGATGTGGGTGAGAACACCCATTTCCCTTCCCAGGGGCCTTCCTGGGCTGTGCACCAGCGAGTGAAAAACAGGAGAAGCAACCATGAAGGGGGGGACACCCCTCCCTCAGGTTGCTCATCCCCGCGCTTGCAGCTAAGCTTCTCCTGCGGGCAAATCAAGGAACTCAGCCTGGAAAAACGCCTCTGGCAGCAGGTAGGGATCCACGATCATCTTTAAAAATGCCATTGACATAACAGAGGACAAACAGTAATTCTTCAGCCCCTGAAGATCTGTCCAGCAGAGGAGACCAGAAGCAACCAAGGGGCGATTGAAGACATTTCACACCCACTTGTCAAGCTCCAGAAGATGCAGGAACATCTGCCAGGATCTGGTCCATCAGGAAGCACCCCTTGCAGTCTCCTGGTTTTGACACGTTGGCATCCTTCCCCTCTGCCTTACCTCTCCACAGAGGACCACGGAATAGTTTGGGCTGGCAAGGCTTCTTTATTGGTGTATTTTCCCGCTAAAAGATATTTCTTTTGCAGCCAGAAGAAAGACGCAATATTTAGTACCAATAAAAACATTTGGCATTCCAAGAAGGGGAAGAAGAAGAGCTGTCAGCAAGGTCCCTCAGTGCACAGATTATTGTTTTGGTGAGACAGATCTCAGCAGTTCCTATCAGAATCTTTTTGGCAGAGTAATAAGCTGATGTCCTTCAGCTCTCAGAAAACAATTCTGCACATCAACGATGTACAAACAGTTGTCCCAAATGAATGCCTCTCTTTCCAAGGCCTTCAGCATGTCACTGGTAATTAATATTGAAATTAATATTGAAGCATTTCAATTCCAGGAGTGCAAAAATACGTGGAGTCTCGTTTGCTTTGGGCCCAAAGGTGCAAATGTCTTTGCTGTATCAATATGGCAATCAGCGATGACTGAACTTAGAAAGGTTTGGCTTAATTTGTCTGTATTCATTTTTGGGGAGGTACATTGTAAACCTCTCTTTTTCAGTGCTCTACCTCAGCTTTTGAGGCCAGAAAAAGGATTCTTGATTTTTAACGGTTTGAGGTGGGTTTTTTTGTTTTGTTTGTTTGTTTGTTTGTTTGTTTGTTTGTTTCCGGAGGAAAATTCCATGTTATTACGTGATACATGGGCATACAAGTTGAAGAATCTTGTGCTTTATATCAGATACAAATGAGCACTAAGATTCAAAGCTTTCATTATTGCTAAAAGCTTTATTTTCTGAGGTTATCGTTTAGGTCTGAGGGAGATTTTGGATATCATTGCCCAGTGGTAGCAGGATGCTCAGAGGGAGCGTTTTCAATGCAACTCAAAGAGACTTTTTTCAAAGGCATTTTTCTGTGATGTCTCATGTTGCCCTGCCTGGCTATAACTTTAATATATTTACTTGTCTGCCTCTGAGTACATATTGACAGATGAGGCCACGAATCAGAGATTTGATAGTGAATATCAGTGTGTTGGAACAGCTTTGTTGCAGAGATTTTTTTCACCCTGACCTGCTCTGGATGGGAGAAAACCTCCTGAAAGCTGGGGGTGCAACCACATCCTCGATTCAGACAAGTATAAGAAACACTTAAGCCTTGTCGAGTGAATATTTGGGCTAACACCAGCCCCATTCCAGCACCAGGCCTGTGCAGCCATCCAAAGGGAAGGCACGTGTGGCCAAAGGGATTTCCCTTTGGAAATTCCCCTTTTTTCCCATCGTTGTCCAGAGGGTTGTACATCAGAGAAGAAAGTGGAAATGCCAGGAAGTAAAGCAGGAAATCCAAGAGCTCACAAAAGGGCTCGAAACAGAGAGGGTTTGGGGGCTGGTTAGTGCAGTTAGAGAGTATGAACAAAACATCCCCTCCAGCATGGCTTTCATGCTTGTGGTGACTGAGAAAAACAGATTCTGTACATTCTTTGTAATTAAATAAGACTACCTTGAGAAATGTCATCAGGTCCTCTTTAAACGCTGAGGGAGTGAGTGTGAAGCAGTTTCCAAATGCAAATGGAGTTCACTGCTGTTCTTGCTGAGGCAAACAGGAAACAAGGAGAAGGCCTTGCAGAAACAAATATCAGACCTCTAGAAAGCGGCGAAATGAAGAGCCAGAAATATGACAGAGTTACCAGAATGTAATCCCAGGATGGCAAATTAAGGACGCTCAGAGAGAAGGAAAATCCATGCTCAGAAAGTGGAGAGAAAAAATGGTGTGAGTCAATTGGGAAACAATTTCTGCTTTGTGACTTAGTTACTCGACGTGGAGGAGCTATTCATGTTTCAAGCACAACTCTTGCTTTTTACGAACAGACAGCCACAAAAGTCCCAACATAACCACCAGAGGCCAGGATATTTCACCTGAGGTTGTGGAACAGGGTTGTGATGGGCTAAAACAAGGATTAAAGGAGCTTAAAAAAATCTGTTCCAGACGTAAATCAAGAAGTCACGGACCAGGCTGTGTGTCTTCTGTCTGGAAGCAAGTAAATGGACACTTTGCCAAAACCCCTCAATTCACTGTCCTCTGCCTCATGAAAAGACAATGACATTCAAGCCCTGCTCAAGTAATGTTTCAGTGGCTGGGAAGGCAACAAAACATTTTGCATAATTTGTACAATTTCTACAGAACGTTGTTTTTTTAAAAGTACAAAACTACGAGGAAATGGTTCTACAAAGTGCTAGAAATGGCACCAGTGGAAAGACTTTTACCATGGGGAAGAGGTGAAGGAGATGAAGGAAAGGTACCTGGCGGAGTGTGGGAAAGAGATGGTGCAGAAGAGCAAGCTGGAAAGACAATTTTTGGAAGTACATACAACCAGCTGCTCAATCCTTGTTCATACCTGCCAACTGGGCAACTCTCCTGAATATGCCATAAGTGATTTTAAGGGAGAAAACAGGTAGTTAATACAGCAGTTTGTTAGGGTGGGCTGGAGAATTACTGATGCCAGACTGAACCAAATGCTTGGTTTGTGAATGGAAAGAAATCGGAGGGGTTGGGAGAGGGAACTGGACTCCAAAATGCACAGCAGGAACCTGAGCATTGAAAGGCAGCTAAAAATCAGTTTGAATTAAGCTCAGCTAATCACTGAATCACAGATAGGTTGATAGATGGGAGCTCTGGAGGGCATCTGACCCTGTCCCTCTCCTCAAGCAGAGTCACCTAGAGCAGGCAGCCCAGGAGAAGGCAATTAATTTGTGGTGAGCATCCTCTCCTGGCTCCAGGGTGAGAACAGCAGCAGCTTTGTGCTATGGAGTAGGTGACGCTTGCAGAAACTCTGCAGCCCCCAAAGGGGTAAAGTTTACATCTTCCTCAAAAAACACAGAAGAAAGAAACCCTGGTAACAATGGAAAGGTTACAGATTCACTCAAGGACCTTTTAAAAGAGGAGACTCATCTTGGGGTTTTAATCCTAAGGAGAAAATAGCTCAAATTTACTTCCTCCTGTAAGGTGGAAGAACCATTCCCTATGGTTCTGGTCCAAAGAAATAAAATAGGATACTGAATACAAATGGGATCATTATGGTGAATAAGATTTCAGCCTGTCAGTGCCTGGGAACTGTGGAATTCAAGGTTGCTAAAAGAATATTAAGCAATGAATGTCTGTAATGAAAAGCATTTCAACAAGAACATTACTGTTTCTTAAAAGATAGGAAAAAAAAAAAAAGAAGAAGACAAATCCCAAAGCCATCTCCTTTGAATTGCTGCAATGAGACCGAGCAAAGAAAAATTCTAAGAATGTGGATGAAATTGTTTTAGGTTGATGTAAAAATCATCACTTACCTACAGTAGTTGAAATGCCACTGTGTCCAATCAGTTAATTATTTTTTCTTTTGTCCCCCCAGCCCCCCCTTCTTTTTCAGTGTTAGTATTTTAGGCCTTGTTGGGATGAAAACCAACACTGAAATAAGGATATTAATTCTTTAGTCAAGCTTAACTTCATTGCTATTTCCTACAGGAAAGTGGTTAAAACAATATTCCTACAAGCATGAAATGCAGCTCAAAATGAAGGCAGGATTAAGCAGGTGTTTTGTAATTAGTGATATTCCTGTATCACCCACTGCAATTACCTGCTGATCCCTTAAGGCAGGGAGTTGGGCCATCTGGAAAAGAGAGGCAGGAGAGAAGAATGAGAGGAAAAAATTATAAAAACAGATGTATGGCAAAGCAAGGGATAGAGCCAGCACAAACACGTGCCCTTGAGGAAAGCTGGGAGTGAAGAGTAAACGTTTGATAGGAAATGGACTTGGAGCAGGGGTGAAGGTGCATCTCTGTGTCATGGGAAACACGAGTTTGTTCGTTTTCTTTAGGCCATCAGGACAACATCAAAAATACCTGAAGCAGTCAGTACTCTGCTTAACTTTACAACAGCAATTTTAGGGGAGAGAAAGCTGAGAATGGATCTTGGTTTTGTTACAAGTTGAGGTGAAGTCGGAAAGCAGTGAAAATAAATATTTTGCATGTATTCATTTAGAAATCAGACATGAGGGCAACCGTCTGTCTTAACCTTCAGCTGGATGTGATCCTTCCTTGCCTTGCATTTTGTTCCTGGAGCTGGAGAGCTGGGAGGGCTCCCTGCATCCCCCTTTCCTGCCCAGTCAGCTCCTGCCTCTAGTGGGAAGTGAAACTGGGAATTGAGGTAGGGGAGTTGGCAGAGCCAACAATGTGTCTCCAAAACACCCCTGATGCCCAGGAGGCAAAATTTAATTTTCTTCCCTGATACGACCAGCTCTCAGGAGGCAGCCTGGATCCTGCAGCAGTTTGGGCTGTGTGGTTCACAGGAGAGCGAAAAAACAGAAAATCAGAATCCTTCTGTTTCTTTTTCTGTCTCTCCATTTCCTCTTTGCCCAGTGGCTCCTGACATGAGACTGCCTGATCAACTCTGTGAAGATCCCAGCACTCTGTTTTGGTTATTTTGTAAAAGCAGGAAAAATTGGGAACATGGGTCGTGGTTTTCCGTACTCTTCTTTAAACCTAGGTCTGATGTGTGTGCAGCATTATTTAATATACGTCATTTAAGGGTCTTTTTACATTATTTCAGTATAAAGGAGAACAGAGATCAAGGAACTTTGATTTTCTTATTCAAACATAGTTTCCTCCTTTGGTAGAATACTACAGAAAAGATACAAGGGTGGAAGGAACGGAGCACATTTTTCAGTATAAAGAACACCTTTCTGGTTTTACCTTTATAAGGGTGTAAGCAATGCTAAACCTAGGCTTGGTCGCTTCATCCTGTGGACTCGTCTTACTTCTCTCTCTCACAGATTTCACCTCCTAGTGAATGGAAGATTTTTCACTCCCTAGGTTTAAATGAGAACATTTGAATGGGAACATTCAATAGCAGCCTGCAAGAAGGCCTTTTTTCTCCTCAATATGACCAGAAATGGGATTCACACCTGTCTGTTTCTACGGAATGTCAGATTTAACTTACAGATCTTTTGTTAAGTTCAGATGGAGCGTTCCTTTCAGTGCAGCCTTTCTTTTCTCCAGCTGTGCATTACCGAGGCCTAGTTCTGGGAAGTGAGGAGCACAAGGCCAAACCCCACTGAAATGACCATTATTTGTGCTTGTCAAGCTCATGTCAATTTTTGTACTACTCTGTCATCTCCTGGATACCAAGAGAAATGTTTAAAGCCCAACCCCTTGCTCAAAATTGGATGTGTGATGCGAACCCCCCTCAGCTTTGCAGGATGTAACTTCCAGAATCACAGCAGAAAAATCTTAGAAGCATGGAATGGTTTGGGTTGGAAGGGACCTTAAAGCTCATCCCATTCCCATGGGCAGGGACACCTTCCACTATCCCAGGCTGCTCCAAGTTCCATCCAGCCTGGCCTTGAGTGCTCCCAAGGATCCAGGAGCAGCTACAGCTTCTCTGGGCACCCTGTGCCAGGGCCTCCCCACCCTCACAGGGAAGAATTCCTTCCCAGTATCCAATCTGAGCCCGCTCTCTTTCACATCACATTTGAGTCCTGTTCTAAGAGAGGATTCATCAGCTGGTAAACAGATTTATGCTGCCAAAGCCTGACCAATGCAAATGACACTTTACCAACATTAATTTATTTAAATGACGAGGTCAGGTGTCTCGGAGTTTTAGTTTAACAAATGCAAGAGTAATCACGTAATGTGTAGGTCTGTTGAAGTGTTTCAAGTAGCTGGCAATTTTATCTCTCTTGGACAGTCTTGGAAAAAGTATGATTGATAATGGCTGGTCATAAAATAAAAATAAATATATGTAAATTAAAAAAGAACAAACCAACCACCAGTTTTCTAACTCCTGTATTATGTAAAATTAAGAATGTAGCCTCTTACGGCCAGAAGAGACATGAAAGTGCTGTACCTTCTCTGTGGACATAAATCTGGTAAGTGTAAAATATCTGTATGGTCTGGGAGAGCAGCATTGCTGAGATAATAGCCTATGGCAAGTTAGAATGAAAATACTTGAAATAAAAATGATATTTTTTTTTTTTTAAAGAAAAGGAAATGTGAAAGTCACTGACAAAATTATTACATCCAGCTAATTTACCTTTGAGTGTGCCTCAGTTTTTCTCACATCTCTTTCCCCACAGGTTACAATCCTACAACAGCTAAAAGCAAGCAATGTGGTTTTGGGTTCTATCACACAGCGTGTAAAACCTGTCTGTGTTAATGCCTCTCGCGCAGTCACAGCTGTTAGTGTTTTTAGTAGCATTTTGAAGACTCTCAGTCCCTCCCATCACCAACACGAGTTCCCCCCGCCCCGTCAGTGTCCTCTCCTTCTGCGCTGGTTCTTGCTCGGGGCCTTCAGGAGACTCTCCCTGTATTTCCCGTTCGTGTGGAACAGCCGGACCATCTCATGGTCTTTGTTATCCAGCACTCTGGGCAGAAAGAGAGAGGATTTCTGTGTCCTGCGGGTCTTAAAGCCCCTCCTGGGTCGTCCTTTGCCATTGATGGAGACGTACCAGAGTCTCTCAGCGCTGGCTTTGCGCTTGGTGCCGGCCCTGCTGGGCACAGTCCGGTACAGACGGGAGGCGTAGGTGTTGTATCCCAGCTCATGGATCCTCTCCACGAACTCACACTCAGCGTTGTAATTCTCCTGCAAAGGAAACGCGACAGGATCTGAAACAAGAGTCGGTTTTAGGACGAGGACAGCGACGCTCTCGGTAAGAAAACCTCGGGCTGGTGCTACCAAGGGCAGGAGGGAAGCGTTGAGCCCGAGCAAGGTGCTCCCTGTCAGCAGTGTGAGCACCCTGTGTGCATCAGAGACCCCAGGAAGAGGCCCCAAAACCAAGCCGAAAACAAAAAAAATGACATGTGAATAGGAGTGAACAGCTCTGCTGGTTGTTCAGCTGAAATTCTTTTTGGTGCTTATGAATTTAATTCAGCACCAAAACATTATGGACTGATGATTTAATTGCTGCCTATCAACCTCTGCCATCAGAGGCAGAAAGGCAAAATCCTACAGCGTAATGTAAATCTTGTCTCTTCGGTTGGTGTATTAGTCGTCAGATACACCTGTAGTCTGTTACATCCCGTTCATAATGGATATTTGAGCAGTAAACAGCACCTTTGTGGAGCTTCTTTGTCAGTATAAAAAAACGAAAGCACACTCTGCCTGCCAGCGTGCTCCTCCAAAACACCAGGCTGCTCCTTTATCACAAACTGTAAGACAGGATATGCACCCGTCCCAGGTGCTCACATTTCACGTGATCTGTCCAAATTTGTCCCTTTTCAACTGCTCCTTGACCGAGAGAGAGCTCTGCAAAACTCTCTCTTCCCGAGGAACAAGGCACAAGGAACTCCTTCCCCCTCCCCGGGAGCAGAACCAGCACAAAGGACCTCCCACACTGTCCATCTTTCCTCAGCTCCAAACCCATCCTTGCTCTGCCTGTGGGATTAAGATTTCAGGATCTGACACGAGTGAAGCACAGAGCCAGAAGGGCACTACCACCAGGGTTTTTTTATTTTTCATTGTCTGGAGGACGTGGAAAGGGCACAGGTATCCAGGCTGGGGCCAGAAAAGCCCTAGACCCCACTAACAGCGTGTCTTTAATGCTGTTCACTCCCCAGAAACACTGATGGGCATTTAACAAGATTTTGAAAGACTCCACATGTCCCGGCTTCCCAGCTGTGAAACGGAAGTGCCCTCCCTTGCAAGGACAAGGTTTTCAGATGCTGTGGTGCTGGAGCCCACGCAGCCACCAGATGTAGGTGGATTTGTCCTGCTGCCTGCCTCCCTTCTGGCTGGGGAGGGTTTATCACACAGGATAAATCTAGAGGATTATCACGATCTGCTCAGGGCACAAAGGAATCCTGCGGGCTCAACAAACCCATTTTGTTGACACAGGAAAATTGGTGAACCAAGGGATAACGGAGTTATTCCGATATGATTTCATAAAATACTCCCTGGATAATTATGCTTCCTGAATCAGTCAGATTTGTGAAACGGGGGCTTTGCACGGGGTCTTGGGCCAGCGATATCAGTAAAGTTGTTGGACAATTTTCTGCAGGAAAGCAAAGACAGGAAGTTCCTCCTGAGCTGAGCCCTCGCCCCTTCGCCCTCCTGTGAGAAAAGCTGGAGTGGAATCGATTTCCCTGGCTTGTCCCTCCAGCTCTGAAGCACAGGCCTGAAAAAATCTCTCTCAAACTTGAGCTGGAAGAGGACAAATTATCTTTCCAAGTTATACAGAAACTTTTCATGACTGATACTCTTCAGCATAAGACAGATGAACAAACTTCAGGATGGCCTGATGCTCCTTGCACCAGAAAGGGAAGTCCAGGAGAAAAGGATTCTCAGAGCTGTGCTGCTCCTGGCTTCTCTCCACTTTAGGAGAGGAGCTTTTTGCCCAGAATTTGTTTACTCTTATTTTAATTCAATTTAATTAATCTGAAGGAAAAAAACCCCAAACCTATTTTGAAGAAGAGAGAGAGAAAAATAAGAAAGAAATTGAAAAAATCATCCTTCCAAGTAATTTCTTTGGCTCAGGTGCTGGCTCTGAGCTGATGGAGGAGGTCCATCAAAAAAAGATACCCATTTCAATCAGAATACTGAAATATTCTGAAATATAACCAGAAGCACAGAAGTGGACAGACTTAAATCTGGCAAGCAGAGCTACCATGCCCTCACTCCTCTTCAGCTGCATTTCGCTTTGCCAAAATCGTTTGCGGTCTGGTTCTCTGCAGCAGCAAAGAACCCTCATCTTTGCACACAGGCCGCTTAATCAGGGAGCATCACGTGAGAAACTGGGTCATAAACACTGTCAGAAGACTCCTGAAAAGGTGGAGTTAAACATGTCAAGCTGGGAAGGTACGGAGCTGATTGTGTCACCTCGGCTGGGTTCTCATGGGAGAAGATCACATTGCTCGAGGGTATGTCCCGCTGCTCAAATCTACAGAATTACATCTACTGACTCCTAGGAGGGAGCAAATTTCTCCTCAGCCGTATTTCCCCTCTCCAAACCTGCTTCCGTGCCCCGGGATTCGCGGGGAAACTGCGCAGTTTGGCTGCCATGCAGTAAGAGATCACAAGATTGCGGGGATGTAATCAAAGACAATGGAAGAAACTCGAGCAGGGAGATAATGTGTATGGTACATGCTGACAAACGTGCCCTGGTGTGTCCCTGAGTGTGAAGAAGTCTCAGCTGAAGTATTTTATTCACTCAGGGGAAATACTGTCTGGGCTGAAAAGGCAAGGCTCCCACTTCCATCAGCACACCCCAGATTTTATCTCACAGATCGGGGGCAAAAAAATAGGTCAAAGGAGTAAAATAAGGTGTTTATTTTCACCTTTATCTTCCTGCGCCTTCTCCTTCTTGCTTTCCTTGCTGTAGCCCTGCCTTCTAGTACCTGTAAATTCTTTCCCTGCCCACCCAAAAGCTCTGTGCAAAGAACCTCCCATCAGGAGGTTGCTTTCCAGTAGCATCAATGCTCAGTTACTTCTGGACGTTCTTTATCTGACACGTCTCTGCCAGCGTCCAAGGTCCACGTAAAATACGGACAATTCTGCCATCCCACGTACCTGTGGCTGTCCAGGCAGTAAGAAAGTAAGAACACAGCTTTTCACAGCTTCTAAGAATGTACTGACTGGTTGCCTGTAAGAATTCCAGGCAAAAACCTCTTGTAACCTTACTCTTCTCTGGAAATGTGGATTTATCACAAATCAGTGCTCCCCTCCTAGACCTGTCCCTCCCCCCAGGAAATGACAGGCACATGCCAGACTTCAGTCAAACTTACTGATGCATAAAGTCTGCCCCTCTTGTTCATGGCCAGGTATCTGCCGGAGAACAGGCCCTTGATGGCAACGATTCCAACGTCCACAGCGGTAATTTCCAGAATACCTAGAAACAGAATTAGGAGATGTGTCATTGCTCAGGTGTGATTTTTTTTTTTTGAGGTACGTTTGCATGGCTGCTTACCTGAGGATTGTGACCTCACAGTTACCACTAGCTCACAGAAAAATCAGCGCAGCCGTGTGCATGAAATTATTATTGCTTGAAACAATACAAGGCAAGGATGATGCAGGAATTGTCTGAGACGAGGTGGACAATAAACCCCGAGATGCCTGATTGAGATTGAACTCTTTCAAAAATGAAAAAGATCTGACACTGAACTAGAGGTTCACTTAATCCTATATGTGTATAAAAAAGTTTAAATCCTCTTTAATGCTTAGGAACACAAGAGCTCTTGACCTATTGAAGCCAGTCACAAAGCCGCCCATTTCAGGACAAAGCCCTCGCTGAGGTCTCCAGAGGGTGAAACAGAGCGAGGCCGCTGCATTTTAGAGCCATGTACATAACCATGAAAGGGGCTTGTCATTTAGGAGGTCAGTGCAGCCCTCCAGACAAGGACTGTATGACTGTCTGAGACAAATTAAAAGGGAAGAGATTCTCAGGCTGTCCAAGATTGGGGTCCTGCAGCACGAGAAGTGTCACAGGCAAGGCTGGTGCAATACCTGCCCAAATCTTTATGTCTGGCCAAAGGTCCCGGGACCCTGATGGAGGCACAAGTGACTCAGAAGATGCTGTTGTATGTGCATGGCTCTCCATCGGGCTCGCTCAAACCCCGCTCCCGCTTCTCCAGCCTGATGGCTTTGTACTTTCTGTGAGTGCTTGGAAGCAAGCACTGACCCTGGCACCCAAACCCATTGCTGCCTTTTGGAAAGCCTGAAGGCAGAGCCGGGGGCCTGTTCCCTGTGCGGAGCTGGATTGCTGGCCTGGGAGGGCTGGGCTGGGTTTGGCACAGCTGGTTTGAATCAGGCACCGGTTCGCTGCTGAAGGATGCCTCCTCCGGGCTGTGACAGCGAGGGGGGGGTTTCTCTAGGAAATAGTGGTTTTCTTTTATGGACTTCAGACACATCCCTGAGGTCTCCCTATCTCTGTGTGCCATCACCAGGCGGGATTTACTCATCCTGGGGTGGCGGGGCCCGGCCCGGGTGCGGGGGCGCCGGGGGCTCCCCGGGGCTGAGCCCCGCTCTCCTCCGTCCCGCCGCCCTCGCACAAACCCCCTCAGTGCCGACATATCCGCTTTCATCTTAATTACCGCCGCTCCCCGGCACATGTCAGAGGGGACAGATGTGATGTAGCCGGTGGAGGCTCAAGCCCCCCGCGGGAGCCAAGCTGGGGTGGGACGGGGGAGATGCGAGCAGCCCAAAAGGGCCCCGGGATGGGCCGCGGGGAGGTGCCGGGCAGCGGCTGCCCAGCGGGCCGGGCTGGCGTGGCCAAGTGACAGCTCGGGCGGGCTGCGCAGGGCAGGGTCGCGGGCCCCGTCGGGGAAACTTGGGGTTTGGGGGTCTCTTTCTGCCCCGGGGGGACCGCGACCCTCCGCCGGCCGTCGGGTCCCCGCACGCTGCAGGGCCGGCTCGGGAGTTCCGAGCCCGGTTCGAGGGCCGGTGGTGCTGCCAGCCCCCGGGACAAGGGAGCTGCGCGTCCGGCGGAGCCAGCGGGGCGGCTCTCGGGACGCCGAGGCGAGGGGGCCAAAGCCCCGAGCCCGGGGGATGCCCCCGGTCCCCGCCGAGGAGCCTCAGCCGCCTCACTGTGGCCCCGGCCCCGGCGCAGCAGCGGAGGCGGGAGCGGCTTCGCCACGGCCCCGTCCGCCCCGTCCAGCACCCGCTGCCCGCCGGAGCAGAGCGCGATTGGTGCGGGCGAGGGACCCCCGTCCCCGCACAGCCCGGCCCGGGGCCGCGGTCCGGGGCGCGGCGAGCCCGGTACTCACTGAAGGCGCTGTTCTTCTCCAGGGTGCCGTTGATCCTGCCGCTGGGGTGGATCTGGAGGTGGTACTTGGTGGCACAGTAGAGCTTCCTGCGCCGGGGCGCTCCCCCGAGGTGCTCGTAGACGCCGCCGCGTCCCCCCGCATCCCGGCGCGGCCGGGGGGCGCTCGGGGCGGCTCCGGTGGCCTCGGGCACGGCCGCGGCCCGCCCTGGGGACCACGGCTCCTGCAACAGAGTCAGGAACAAGATCCAAATTATAACCATTGTGGCATGATGGCCGCAGCGCTTAGTCTGCTGGGGAGAGCGAGGCTCGCAGCGAGTGGCACCAGGGGTCCCATTAAAGCCGTCTTGCTAGCAGCACTCCGGAGATGCCGAGCGCACGCTGCTTCGAGCCGTGCGGCATTGGCAAGATTTTATCAGCCTCGATCTTGGCCCTTTTATCTGTCTCAGATTTACTTAAATCAATAGACATCTGCAAAGGCCACCGAAGAGTCCCAGCTGTTTGTGTTACACGGAGCTGCCGTGTTCAGCCTTCTCCTTGGGTTTCCAGATAGACAGACGGCATGCGTGAGAGGCAGAGAGGCAAGGAGGGAGAGAGGGAAGAAGGGAGGGAGCCGCTGAATTTCGGCAGGAGACTGTGGGGAAAATAGTTGATCGACCGAGCATAGAAATAAAAGCAGCTTCCTGCAACAATAGCCTGATCTGCGACCAATTGATACAGAGCAGGGGAGGCAAAAGGTATCAGTCTCGTGTGAACTCCCAGAGTGCAGCGTGGATAAAATTACACAGCATCCCTCTCTCCCTCCCGCCACCGCGCACCCCGCACACCCCCGCACGGGGGCCGGCTGCGGCCGCCGCCCGCCCCGCCGGCAGCGCGGAGCAGCCGCGGACCCTCCGCCGAGCGCCGCCGCCCCCCGCGCAGCCCCCGCTCTCCGGGGAGGAGGGGGGGGGATGATGCTCCGAGAGAACATCTCCGGGAGGCGGCTTTGGGAAGCGCGCGTGTTAAAGGCAGGGGAACGAGGGAGGGGGTGCGGGTCCCGGCTCCCCGGGAGGCGCGGGGTGGGGGAAGGAACACCCCCGTGGCTCGCACTCAGGATGTGCTCGGCGTGTGCGTGTCCCCCGCTCTGCCCCCGGTGAGCGGAGCAAACAGTTATTCCTAAATCAATCAGCTCACGCTCAGAACTAATAGGCGTTATTTAGATAGAGCTTTCACGATTTAATCATTCCCAAATTGACTTAGGCAAAGTAAGGCCCGGCAAGTGTTATGATGTGCACCCCTGAGTGCATTTGCAAGAAGTCGTAGCTAATCCTTTTCCTTAACTCCGGTGCCTGGAAAGTCTCATTAGCTGGCGCAGATCTGCCCTCGCTACCCTGTCGCTTCACACCACTGCCTACGCTTTCAAAAGGGTATGGAGCTACCTATAAATAAATATAAAAGAAGGCAAAAGGTCCAACAGCTCCGTGAATTACGCTGTCCCTGTGTGCTCCTCAAAGGCAGCTCGTTAATTAGATTTGCATCTGAAACAGGCAGTAGGAGTTTTGAGGAAGTGTTTGAGAGATAATTAGTATTAATGTGCTTGAAGGGCACACAAATACACCTTTGAAGTGAGTCACGTCACAATTCGAGCGTTTGACCTTGATCAATGTATTTTTTTTTTTCCGGAACTGGTGAACATGAAGAGGTCTATAAATTTTTTTAAAGACCTTCCTATGTAGAGCGGGAGGATTTTCTTACACGTTAAAGACTTCTTTAAAAAGGGAAGCTTTTACTAGCGGGAAAATAAGGGAAGGGGTACGACCTTTTCCTAAAAGCAATGGCAGGAGGACGAAACTGTCTCGAAAGCTACTCCCCGATTTAAGCTGTGCTTAATATTTAGTAGTTCTTCAAGGCTAAAAGGCTTTTCATTATACAGTCGTCTGGAATAAAAGGAAACACATTTAAAAAACCCACAAGCACCCTCTCCGCCATTACCACCCCTCCTCCTCCTTTTCTTCTTCGCAAGTTAAGCCCCAGCCTCACAAGGAGAGTTTGATCTGGGGATGATAAATGTTTGCACAATTAATTCTTTATTGCCGTTCTCCTACAATGCCACTGCCAGGCAGTCAAGTGGTTCCAGAGTATTGACTGGAAATTAAAATAGCTAAAGCACTGTATGCAAGTAAAAATATGAAAATCTTAACCATGCAGGACCCCGATTTTGGAGTGTATGGGGTGCGGGAAGGGGGGTATTGCTTGCGGGACAAATCCTTCAGTCCCTCCTAAAAGAAGAACCTCTCTGGAAATCCTTCCTCTCGGGGATGCTCCGTAAATCGTCTCCTGGGGACTCGTAACCTCTGACGAACTACGAGGGGACAGCGGCAGCAGAAAAATAACTCTTAAAGTGCCACGAGTCTCCTGAAAGGTGCTTTCACCGGCACCGCTTGAAGGGAAGATAAAACATAATTACTGACAGTAATTAGAGCGATCTCCGTAGAGCAAATCCCCGCTCTGTCCCGAGCCTGGCGCATCGCCCCGTGCCTGGGCAGCTGACATTTTCCGGTTCGGGCTTCGCAGGGCATTTTCATTAGCGCGCTGAAAAAAAACCCCACACCAATCCCGCAAGATCCTCCTCCCGCCCCCCCCACCGCAGTAATAAACCCCAAAGACCAGTGGGTGGAAGAGTAACACGCTAATGACTTTTGCTCAAATTGTTTCCATCTTGATCACATTTTCATAATTAGCGCCATCAGCCACAAATCTTTCCGCCCTGGGCATCTGCCGCAGCCAGGCTTCCCAAGCGATGTGGATTCTACTTATTAGGGAGGGGAACACTCGCGGCTCTATCATTAATGGTCCCCCTTTCAAACGAAATGAATCCGACCTCCACGGAAATATCAAAGGGCCGTAAGTACCTCGTCTCGCTCGGTGCAGCGCCGAAGAGCGAGCAGCCCGAAGTCGTTTTGCTCTGCTCAGACATCCCTACAATAAAACATAAGCCCGCTCTTGTATATTTTAAGTTTGTCTGGTGACCATTTTTGAAAACAAAAAGGCTCCCTTTGATGTGGGCTGATTCTAACAGGGGCTGGGACGTCAGATGTGGTCTACCGAGGCTTTCTGGAAATATTTTTAATTATGCCCCAGAGCTCCTTGTAGCCCCGAAGTAATAATCAGAGAGAGGTTCGAGTCTGTCACTTCATGGGGGGGGGGGGGGGGG
>VYZQ01008437.1:27651-68726 GCA_013400655.1 Mystacornis crossleyi
ACGGCTGATAATGATCTACTAATTCGCTCGAAACGTGTGATTCTAAATGGAACGCGGTGAGGATCTGTTATTCTTTTGCTAACGGAGTATTTGTGAGGCTTCTCTCAGTTCAGCCAGAAACCCACCGTCTCTCCTGCGAAGTCACTGGGTAAAAGCGAGTATTTAAGACAGGTTTTTATCCTTGCGAGCACGTGAAGCACTCGTACTCCGAGCTCATTACCCTCCGAGAAGACATGTGTATATACATATAGATAGGTATATTCGGATAGGGACGTCTAAGATCTTTATGGAGATACAATTTGTATTTAAATATTACCTAAGCGTAAACATTAAAAAAAAAAAAAAAGGCAAATCTTTGAAAGCGCCTCTCTTAGAGACACCCGCCAACTTTAACCTGTAATAAACTTTACAAACACCCGTCTTGCAGCGATGCGGCTGTGAATCAGGATGTGCTGTTACTCCGCACCCGGCGCTGATTTACGACCGGCCCGTTACTCGAAGGAGAAGGAAGTTACAATTTGTAGAGCAATAAATACCGAGGCGGTGGGTGGAGCCCACAGCAGGGAAAAAAAAAAAAAAAAAAAAAAAAGAACAAACCAAAAAAACCCCGCTCTCCTTCTCCAATTAAAAATCCATCCCAGCTCGGCTGTGGAGCGTGGGAAGGTCCCAAAGACAACAGGCGCGGTGCTGATGAGCTGTTTGTTTGCGATGTGCTAATGGCATCTTCCGAGCGGGGCTTTCCTCCCCGCTGCAGCCCCCTCACACCTGCTGGTACCGGGAAGAGCCCCTAAAATCCAATTGGTTTTATTCGGCTGTATTTTGTTTTCTTTGTGCTGTCCTGGCGGGGTTATTCTGCACCCCGCGAACAGTATAATCTTGTTTAAATGACTTTCCAGACCACACAGCATCGCGTTACCCTGTTCTATAGGGGCAGGCAATGCTGTTTATTGTAGTGTACACTGGTAGCTCCCTGAGAGCAGGATGGAGGCAGAGTGGAGGAGGAAAGCTCCGGGGAGGAAATTCATAGCTTCTGAGGTTCAGGTTGCTTTTTCAGGTGGGGAAAATAGGATTTAGATAATTTCCAAAGAAAGCACGTAGAAAGAAAGCTCTAAAGGAAACGGTAAACACATAAAGGGCATGAAACAATTTTCCCCTTTATCCACTCACGCGAAATGTTTTTCACTTTTAGAGTAACTTTTTGTAGTTTATGAACAAATCATCTGAGGTCTTCAGGATGATACAGCTGATTCTATCCGTATTACGTGAGCTACTGCTACATTGCCCTTCAGACAGTAAATTAGTTTACAAGTTCTAATCTCCTGTATTTTGGTTAAACATGTGATATAATTGAGGTCTATTGTTGTTGTTATTGTTGTTGTTGCCATTATTAATATTTCAAGATGCAAGTGCCTAAATTCCTTACTCCTACTAAATTCCTACCAAAGTTGGCGAGAGTTTCTCTGTCTGAGGACCGAGGGATTAATCCTTCATTCAAAGTCCATGGAATTCACTAAGAGCCTTTTCTTTAATGCCAGTGAATTTGGATCAGGCCCAATCTTATTACTAAAAAAAATTATTTTCTGTCGTGCTCCGATAATCTCTTAATGGTTTACTGAATGAAAATACTCAAAACAGTGAATGCAGCAACACTAAAGGGAAAAAACCCCACATTTTTTACCCTCTGTTGCTTACTCCTTTTCAACAGAAGACACAAAGGAAACAGTAGAAGAAATGTAACAGAGAAAAATGTGCAATGGTGAGGTTTAGATGACTGTCACGTGGCTTGGACAGATCCGTGGCAGGCTCAAAGCAGGCTACAAAGGGGATATTCAGACTCATGCAGAACTGTAAACTGCAGCCACGAAAATAACCAAACACGAGAGAGATGGGGAAGCCCGGGAGAGGAGAAAGGGAGAGCAAAAACAATAGAAATGTAATTCAGGGATGACTTTTGGACCGTGTTTGCATACCTGCCTCACACCTTTGATATCTCAGTCATCACCTAATAGCCTGAGCTCTTGGAAAAACTTTACTCCCCCCTTTTTTTTTTGGTAACAAAACACGTGTTTTCAAAATCAGCTTCGTAGCGTTTCTTCCGGTTTACAGAGGAGCCTGATGTACTTGGGAGAAATATCGGGCCCATGCCCATGGTGAAATTGCACTTTGTGCCTGAAGGACCTGCTGCTCAGATAAATCTGCTACTACTTTTAGAATTTATCCCCCGGTTGCTTTCACAATCAGAGGCTTGTTACGATCTCGCTCAGCCCTGCAAATCTTTGGGAATTGGGTTACCCGAAGATAAAAGATCTCTCTCTTTCTCCGGGCTGTGGCTGGATCAACACTTTGCAAAATCAGACGACAGGCAGAGGGGTCAGGCCTCGGTCTGTGCACGGCGTGCCCGAGCTCCAGGGATAAAACCTGGCAGGGGCTGCCTGAGGGAAATGCCACGCACACGGACATTTGCCCCTGGGGGAAAGAACAGAAGTGCCAGGAATGATCCATTCCACACTGAAGATCAGCAACAGTTGCGTTTGAACTTTTCTGGGAAGACCGCTTCAGATCAAGGTTTGCATCATAAGCCTGGGTTTTTGCCGAAAATCCCATCCATGGTTTTATGTTGTCCTAAGAAGGCCACGATGCAAAGTGTCTTGAAGCTCCTCCGAGGAGCTTCAGCTCAAGGGGTAAGGAAGAGGGCCAAGGAATCAGGAGAAGGACAGGCAAGGAAAGGTTATGCGATTTTCAAAGCTAAAAAAGCTGATGTAGAGAACAACAGAAACACAAAATTAGTACCTTGGATGAATTTCAGCAGAATTCCTCTTCTCCCTCAGGGGAAGAGGCGAGGCATTTGTCACGGGGGGATGATCCCAGGCATATTGCTTGTCCACACGTGTGCACAGACACAAACCACCGTGCCCCAGAGGAATGGTGAAAGGAAAAGATGCAGTGCAAAGAGGGGACAAGCTAAAAGGATCTTTCCTTCTTGTACCGCCTGCATTCATCTATCAGTGCCTGGGTGGAAAGTAAAAAAGGAGCGATAAATAACTCCTGAGGGTCCTCCTGAAGGTACAAACATGTGAGTTTATCTCCAGACTCAGTGTCCCTATGGCCTCTGTGTTCCACCTCTGCTGGGCAGGTGGGAGGCTCTCAGGACACAGGGCTCACCTGGAGAGGCTTGGGATGAAGTCAGTGTTATTTTGCTCCCCTCCAGAAGGTCTGCAGTCGAGGAGAATGTGGCACCAGGCCCTCAGACCTACCCAAGCCAGCAGAAAAGTGGCCTCCACTTGATACCGAGCCGTCCCACCGTGGGCATTGTATCCCACAGAGGGATTAAAAACCTCTCTTGCTAGACCTGGAACTCCGTAGAGGAAATAAGCTGCTGAGAAGAAAACACAGATCACCTTTCTTCACCTTTTTTTTTTCCTGTTTAGTGAAAGCAGAAATCCTACTACTTAAATCCTCAAAACCAGCCAAGGCAACAAGGAGGAATTAATGTGTCCTGTCCTGTCACTGGTCACCCCACGCAGCAGATGTGGCCTCAGTTCCTCTGGCGCTCTTCTGCAGCATTTAACAAATATTTTTTTTCATAACAGTTCCATCAATTAGGCCACTAATCAACCGATTAATACCATGTTCTAGACATCCTGTATCTAAGACGGTGCATCTAAGGAGGTTTGGGGTAGATAAGACAATTTGGCTCTCCTGTTTCAACCCAATGCGGCCGTGTGAGCCACCAGAACTGAAGGTGTCTTTCTCACCTGTAACATGAAGAGGGAGTTTCAATAATTGAACAGTGTGTTATCTCAGCACACTTTCTAATCTGAGACAGTCTTCTACCCTTTCTCCTGCCCTCGGAAAAATATCCTAGAAGCGGTAGCCCAAAATGATCCAAAATGAATGAGGTGTGCCTGAAGCGTGTGAGAAGGAAGATGTGAAGATGCAGCCACGAGTTGTGAGAGGTGACAGCACAGAGATGGACCGAGGGTGACAAAGCTGCTGCTGCAAAGTCCCAGGGGAAGGGCTCCACCCCACCTCCTCTCTACTTGTCTGGGGAATCTCTGTACTGCCAGCATCCCACGTGTGCGGGAAGCCACAGGTGAATTTGCAGTGGGTGTTTTTCCCAGTGCTGCTTCGGCAGCCATCTCCCTTTCCTTGGAATGGAGTAGCATAAGCTCATAAACTCAGGTCAGCAAAACTGGGATCAAATGGCCAGTATTATTTTTTACGTCTCCAAACCTTACTGCCACATCTGATTCCCCCTTCAGTGTTTTCTTTCACAGGTATTTTTCTCACTGGGAAATAAAATCTGCTTTCTCTCCTCTAGTTGGGATGGCTGACTGGTAAGCAAAGGTGATTTTTTTCTGGGAAAAAAAAAATATCAGAGACTCCCAGGATAGATGACTTGCATCCTGCAGGTGTGGCATCTTAGACAGCTTTACTGAGGTCTTTCTTTAGGAGGGTACGTACAGAGTAGAGTTTTTCTTGTGGCTCATTTAAAAAGCCTTGATGCATCTTGCAGAATCCATTCTTTAGTGAGTCACAGGAGGCAAGATAAGCACTTATTTATATCTTTATGTCTCAGACTTGCTTTTTCCAGAGGGTGTTTGTTGCCACGAACCTCTCCTTGGTAATCCAGTCATTCACCTTCATTGACCACCTCAAAGAAAAGGAAAGAAAAGTGTCTGTGGAAACTTTCAGGTTTATTTTCTTTTCTGAAATCACTCATCCTCTGATTTTAACACTGAACCACTAAACCCACTGACTGCCTGCACAGACCAGCTGAGCTTCCTACCCCAGGAACAATTTTCCCTCCTGCTCTGTTCTGATACTTCACTGTAGGAAAAAGGGTGAGTTGGAATGTGAAGAAGCCAGATCCCTCACGTGAGCTCCGGGGCACCATCACCTGCTTTTCTCT
Source organism: Mystacornis crossleyi (assembly GCA_013400655.1). NCBI lineage: Eukaryota > Metazoa > Chordata > Aves > Passeriformes > Timaliidae > Mystacornis > Mystacornis crossleyi. The sequence continues at coordinate 32,564 of VYZQ01008437.1, forward strand.
TTTTTGTTCATTTATGGACGATGATCCTGGGGTTGTGCTCCAGCTGCATCCAAGTGCAACGTTGTTCCTCAAAAACTGATACCTGCATCACACCTGAACAGTGGAATCTTGGACTGTTTTTCCAAGATATTTCTCTGGAAAATTTTGGTTCACAGGGCTCCTCTGAAATAAATCAGTGAAGCTGTTGTCAGACAAACATCTGGACTGAAAGAGAACAGCGGGTTTTATAATCACCTGAATTTTACGGAGGCAGAACGCAAACAGTTACGGAGAATTATTTGCTTTTGTCCTAAATTTTGAGGTTTCAAATGTGTAATTTTTTTTTTTTTGTCAGATCACTCATTAAAATCTATTCTTTGCCCAGAAAGAAGGACACCCACCTCTGAGCAGACACACAAACACAGACACACACACACAGGCACACCTGCAGCCCCGACCCGTAAGTAATGCCTGAACTTGCAAACTCTTTGTCATGGAAGTAATCTTTATTCACGTGAGCAACCCCACAGGACTATTCATGCAATGGAGAATTACTCACACGAGTAAAACTTTTGCAGAATCAGGTCCTGGATCTAACAACAGCATTTTAATTACAGACAATCCCCGAGCAATGTGTACAAAAGAGTTTTTTTTCCTGGACAATAACAAAGGTTATTAGCCTGTTCTTTTTTTTCCCCCTTCTTGCTCTTTGGTTTGAAAGGAGGCACCAATAATCCAAACCAAATAAAACTGACCTTTGAACCTTTTTTGCTGTACTTTTTCTCATGCCATGATTTCTTTAGTCTGTTAGTGATCTGAAGGCTCGTTCTGGGCTACAGCCACTTTCCCAGACAGGACTGCCTTTCGTCCCCTGACAAATCACTGCTGAGCCCCTTTTGTCCTGCACCACTTTGATCTCACCTGCCTGTCAGGCAAAAAAGAACTCCCGTACAGTCAGAATGCATTGCAAACAAATTGGCAACCATTTCATTCCCGTGCACCATTTTCAGCAGAGATCGGGATAGAGATAGAGAATTTTTAACCCTTTCTTCGACCTGCAGGACTGGGAAGGAACGCTCGGTTCTGGTGGATTGATAAGATCATTTATTAAGGAATTGAAGGATTAAAAAAAAAAAAAAAAAAGAGAGAGGAAAAAAAAAAGCCCACAAACCTCTGTAGATCAGAATTGCGTGGCATGTTCTCTGTCAAATACAAAGGAGTTATTGCACAGTGGGCAGTGCTATGCTCAGACACAAGCTTTGTAGAGGATCAATTCCCTTTAATTGGACAGCTGCTTAAGCATAAACTAAAGAAACATAATAGGTATTCTCCAACGTGAATGAAATTAATCCTATTGTAGATAACCACTGGAGTATTTAAAGGGATATCTGAATCCTTTCCAATATCCGAACTTAGCCATAGGTGAGTTTCTTTCCCAGTTTTTATCTCAGTAACTTTTAATATTTTTCTTTTATTTTTACAGTTCTTCATCACATAAAGCTTAGAAAAGACAATGTGTGGCCATTGGCAATGACTCTGTGCATTTCACTCTGGGATATCAGAGGTATCTGGTCCTTGAGCTCGGATTAGCAGGAACAGAGGTGTATTCCAGCTGTTCACCATTTATCTTCCCCTGTGTGCCTGCCTTCTTCCACAGCCCAAAAGGCAGCTTTTTTTACCAAAATACCTCCCCACCTTTATTTGAGCCTGGTGGTACATGTAGTACTCAGGGAAAGGAAATTTAACACATCCCTCTCTTCTATTTAAAATGATTGAAGGAAGAAGCGTGAACTTCTGGAGAAAGCAAAGCTGCACCAGCCATGAAAAGGAGAAAGAGCACTCAAATCTGTTGTCAAACACAGATATTAATGAAACAGCGGCATGCTGCACAAAAAATATTTAAATTACATTTTATAGCTGAAAATTCTATGTTTCTATTCTCCTGCCACACTTACCTGATACAAACAGTAGTGATTGTTTTATTGATATCAGTATAGCCCCACATATTAGTTTGGTTTGGAGTGTATAAGTTTTTCTTTCAAGTGTTACTCTGCCGATTCCTCCACAAAGAGGGAATCCTTTATTTGGCAGTAAATATCCTCTGAAACTGAAAGGAAAGATGCTGTTTAAGAACTGGTTATAAATGTTAAAAGGAAACTATTACCAAATCTCAGTTTTGCCTCATTGTGCTGATGTCCTGATAATGTTTAAATATACTAATGCATGAGATTCAAATGCTGTTAAAATAGAAAAACACTGTTAAAATATATGAGATAAAAATACCATTTCTTCTTGACCATGAAGCATTGGATTTTTTTTTTTTTTTGAAAACTGACCTAAGTACAGCTTCATGTTCAGAAATCCCAAAGCACGAGAGCAGAATCTCAATATCAGCTAAATTTTGCTGGGTGGGAAGAAGTTGTTGACCTGTGTTAATGTATCACGGAAGGACGGAATCATGGAAAGGTTTGGGTTGGAAGGGACATTAAAGTTCATCCAGTTCCAAACCCTTTCCCATGGGCAGGGACATCTTCCACTAAACCAGAGCTTTGCCCAGCCTGGCCTTGACCAGTTGGATGGAACATTCCCAGGAGAATGTCCTTCAGTTTCCTACAATACATGGAAAAAACCCGTCGTGGTGGAGGGGTCGAACCACCTCCTGTGGTCGTACCCTGTCGTTTCTCTGAATGGGAAAATGGACAGGCTTTGGTATTTTCACCTCTCGCTCCCAAACAGGGTCGGGATCTTCTTCAAATGGATCTCTCCCCACCTCACCTTGCGGGGCTTCTTCAAGGACGTTTCATGACCACTCTTTTTTTTGGTGATGCCCTGTGTCTCCTAACCTGCACTCAGCCTTCAATAAAAACCCTTGAGAATCCTCTTCTATTTGTGCCAAGCATAATTTTGTCCCGCCAGCTGTTCAGCAGTTGATCCTAAATTGCACCGGTTTTTGGCAGGAAATTCTCTGTAATGGAAATCAGTAAGTTTGGAGTAGGGTCATTTTTCATGGAATTTCATGGGGATCCTGATTACGGCTGGGCCAGATTGTCTAAGCCAGCTCTGAGAAGGATTGGTCCTAATAAATAAGTGGTACATGTGGGGATGCTGCTGCTGCTGTTAACCCAAGCCGAACCACACTGCTGCAGGTACATTTATATGGAACGTGGTAACCAAAATTCTGTAAAGACAGCAATCTATACAGCCGCTGGGAATAAAAATTCCAAGCAGAAGTTGCCAAAAGATGCCAGGAAAAAGCTCCTTTGCCATAAGGTTCTCCAGATATCTTTATGGCCGCCGCTGACCTCTCTGTTTCAGCCAGTATCAATTAGAGTCTTTCTTAGATCGTTTCTGTGTTCTTACAGGGGGAAAATGCAGCTCGTGTTTGGCCCAATGTGTGCAAAAGTCAGCTCCAAGTTACCTTTGCTATCAGTTGTTTTGACTGGCATTCTCCCCCATGTAACTCTACACACGGCTTTCAGACTAGGTTTGAAAACCTTTCCCCTGCCTCTTTTTTTTTTTTAACCTGTTCCCATCAGCTATTTAAGGTGCACTCACTTTTTCTTCTTCTTCTTTTTTTTTTTTTTTTGAGCCTGATTATTTGTAATTAGCATTTTCTGCCCACATGCAATTGTGCTCTAAACTCTTTCACATGGGGTTAATTCACTGACTTTAAAATCTATTAATTGACATCCAGAAGAAAAAAAAAAGTAAACATGTCTTTAAAGGATGGCATGAATGGTTGAATCGAGATTAGGTCCCCACTCTTGTTAGTCCCTGATTTTCAGGGAAGGCTGCAGTCTTCAAAAATCAATTGTCTTCAAAGCTCCAAAAAGCAAAGGAATGAGCAGGGGTCAGACTCAAGAGCATCCCTTGTGCGCCGGAGTTAACATTACCTAAGTACTTTAAACGATCACTAATTAGTGCTTCCAATGGCCACTCCGAAGACCACAGGGCTGAAATATCTTATTTAGGAATAAACAATTGTGTCAGGCGGACTAGATCAGCTCTCTGGCGGGGGCAGCAGAACCAGTCTTCTGTGACACCCTGTAAGCGGAGAGAGCCCCTCGAGGAGCCGCGGAGCCCTTCGCGGTCGCCCTCGGCCATTGTCCCCAGGGTAAGGTGGCCACAGGACTCCTGCCTGGACATGCAACCTGGTGCATTCCGTGTTTAATACGGCCCTGTTTGTCTTCCATCAGGAGCACGGATGCGCCTCTTTAGGTTTTTAGGAATCCAGGCAGTGGGAGAAAAGTGTCAGTGCTGAGCGTTTCAGATGCAACTTGGAAAAATCCTTACAGTGTTCTTAAAAACGACAGCAAAACACTCTGTAAATATTTGTTTCCTAGCTGAGTTGAAGTGGGTAGAGTTAGAGTTTGCTACCCACAACAGCATTTAAAGGGAACAGGAATATCTAACGGAGCACAAAATGATCGTTAAATACTGCCGGATCCTTGAGTTTCAAATCAACAGCCATAAATATTTTCTACACATACATAAAATGACTCTCATGTGGACACGGAAGGATTTGACACATACGTCTAATCATTTTTTCAGAGTTCCTTTACAGATACAGAGCATTCTTGATGGAGGTTTCATAAATAACTTGCAGAACAAATGCGGTGAAATGTGGGAATAATGCGTGTGCACAAGGACAGGGATCCACCAGAGCAAGTTGGCACTTGAACACCATTTATGAAAGCAGTGCTACATCATGACTTTGCTTTTTGCAAAACAGCAAACATTTACAATTTATTCATTACTGTAAAGTAAGATGAGGATACTTAGCAGGAAGCCAGTAGACATTCCAAAACAGAAGGGCAAAGTTTTGACTTGGATCTTTGTCCGGAGTTTGCTGTGCTATACAAATTAAATTTTCTTTTCTGGCAGCTGTCACAGAATCAATTAGGAATCACAGAATCAATTAGGTTGGAAAAGACCTCTGAGATCTTGGAGTCCAAGCTTTGACTGATCCCCACCTGGTCAACCAGACCACGAGCCACATCCAGGCCTTCCTTGGACACCTCCCTCACAGAAACTGCGTTGGACCTTCTCACCACGAATACAGAACTTCTGCCATCATTAAAAAGCAATCATCAGAAAAATAAAATGGGACCATGACTGTTACAAAGAAGAGTAAAATCCTCTTTGCTCACCAGAAGACGGTTTCTGAATTTACAAACTAAAAAGAATCGGGAAGTTTTTTTGTTGGTTGATTAAAAATAAATTTTGTGAAGACCTATTTGTTTTGAAGATGGAAACTCTGGATTCTCCATATCAACAACAACAACAAAATTCCTGGAGAAAAATCTGCATAACAGCAACAAAAATCTTTTAATTTCTGCTGTGGCTTCTTAGTCTTTTCTTGACTCTGCCAGAATTTCACTTCTTGTGCTTTACAGCACACTTTAGTGGAGAAGCTTCGTTGTTATGCCTCAAAGACAAATAAAAGACTTCCTAACTGATCTTGTCTGTCAGGAGTTTGTTTCAGATTCTAATACTTAAAATGCAGCCGGCAGAACACTAATTTCTGGTGCTTCCAGCACTGATTTTATTGAGAAAAATAGCTTCAAAGATGCTGCCAGTCCATCCTAGAGGCAGTAAATAAGTCCTGTCAGAATAACAATTTACAACACAGAATGAATTCTATGGAAAGGTCAGCTCTAAGGTTACTATAAATTTTGACAACAAACTTTGGATTTCTCAGATTTGATGATATTACCCGGCCTCAGTATTTTCAGAAGAAGGAACCATTTAGAAAAAAATATAAAAAATAATGCCAGCCATTGCCACCGCCAGAAAACCTCTTTTCAAACAGGGAAAAGTGCTCTGTCCCTCCACGTGGCATCAGCTGAGAAATCAGCACTGGCTGACTGCAGAGGGAAATGAGGTGGCCTTGCTTTGGGGGCTTGGCTGGGGTTATTTTTCGGGGGGATTGTGTTTTAGCACAGCATTTTCACAGCTGAGTGGTGGCAGGGCTGTTTGTCAGCCTGAGCAGGGCCAGGTGCTGCAGGGATGCAGCTCTCAGGGCTCAGCTCTCCAGTTACCACTGCAAACCCTCTATTACTGCCCCTTTCTGCAGCCTGGCCACGAGAAACAGGCGGTGCCTGCAGAGCTAGAGCAGAGTTCACTCTCTAATTGAAGCATCTCGATGTGCAGGTCAGGTTTGAAGGGTCTTTAATGTGAGAGATCTCAAAACGATGAGATGCAAGCAATTGTTGAAATGTGTCATTTCCAGAGCAAACCACACAAAGGGAGATGGGGGTCGGCCTCAGTGGGGAAGGTCAAGGCTCAGTTTGAGGATGATCAATATTTTCTGCAAACTTAGCATATGCAGAAATGTTCAATTTGCATTCTTGTATCAATAATCACTCAGTTTGGAAATGTATCCAGTCCTCTGTGTTGCCACCCAATCAGCACTATTGTACTGAGGAATAAGAGGACCCGAAACTGAAAATAATTAGTAAGAATTTGAGAATAATTGACTGTTTTCATTGCTTTTTCAGGAAAGAGGGGATGGTGTCATATGAAGTCTTCGTTATTTTACACGTGTAAACACCAATGCAGTTTGGATTGTAAGGTTTAAGGACTGATCTGTTCCTGTCCTAAAACTTCCATTCCCACTGATTCCAGTGGGATCAAAATGTTTGAAGGTGCTCAGTGTCTCTGTGCATTGTGGTCAGTGCTGGCAGAGCCCACAGGTGGCACAAGGGAAAAATAAACCGAAGGATTTCACAATTTTACTGCATCCCCATGGGAATTTAACTGGTTGTGGGTCAACCTGAAGTTTGATTTTTTTCCCCTGGAGAAATCCAACAGCCAGAGCTTTGAATTGACATCATAAGCTCCGGAGCGTTTGTTTGGAAAGTCTGATACTGATTTTGGAAGGTTCATCGAAGAAGAAAATCTCCGACTCCGTTGCCCGCAGGCCCAGTGGCTTGCAAAGCCTTAACAGGAGAGTCAAGAATTCTTCCTTGCTCTGCACAAGACATCTCAGTGCCACGGCCGGAGGGAGCTCCTTTTGGAGTCAAGTCAGCAGCTGAAGCTTCCCCGGATGTGTCGTGAAAACATGAATGGTTTTCAAGGCCTTCCCTCTTCCCCACGTCCCGTCCTGTTTCCCACGGGTGACCTGAAGGACTGGCCTAATTAGACTTTCTAATTAGACTTTCGGGCACGTTCCGCCTGCAGGCCTCTGTGTCTGCCAGCACACGGGGAGCCCACACCCCTCCTCTGCCCTGCCGTCCCCAGGGACCCCCCAAATCCCCCACTCTCGTGGGATGTGATGCCTTCTCCAGCCACCCAGAAACAGTGGTGAGACAGGAGTAAGGGAATAAAGGCCGGGATTTATTTGAAAGGCCTTCAAGGTACACCCTGGGGAGCCGGAGGCTGCTTCCATAAAATGGACCCCGAGGTGGACGACAGGTCACGAGTTCTTCACACTGGTATAGGGTCAGTCCATTTGCATATCAGCATAAATTCACCAGTTAAATCTTTAGCTCTCTTCAATTTCTCCACCTCTCTCACAGCCCGTTTTTTAAAAGTTTCCACCTTTAGGCGTCAGACAGCCTGAGGGTCTGTGAACAGCAAGCTCAGAGAAGCTTTGTTGTGTCTGTCTGGCCTAAGAGAGCAGCTAACGAGCTACAAAAACTTCAGAGTTACACACTAGGCAATACAGGATTTAAAAATAAAAAAGTTAAAACCTAAGGCATCAGATTTTAGGTTCTGGCACAGAAAAAGTGCCACCTTTTCCTTTATGGCCCCGCGTCTCCGTGGATGTAGGAGCAACTCTGGTCACGCCACAGAGCTGGAAAACACCCCGTGTCACCCTCTGGCTGTAAAAAACTGATTTTGAAAGGCTGCTGATAGACATGGCTGATCACAGCCCAGCAGGAAAAAACAGATTGAAATTAAGATTGAAGGTTATGATTTAAGTTTGCATTGCAGTAAAGACCAGGCTTGGGGTCTCTCATGACCCCAAATGACAACGTAAAGCCCAGCTCGCTCCTTCTGCCTGTTAGACTCACATATCTTGTGCTGTTAAAATTATTCTAAATAGATGTTTAATCTGCTTCGTTCTCACACATTTAACAATTTGAAGTGTTGGAGCAGGGTCATTACTTACAACTCATAAAAGGAATTGCTTAGTAAAATATTCCTGTCACTTATTTGGTCTCGCTCTGCCCTTGTGGGAAAAAGTTTTCTACTCCAATTTTCTGCATTTCCCAAGTATGTTAGCAGCAGAGCAAAAGCAGAACCAGATTCTCCAGAAGTCTCTCTACTTTAGGCTTTGTCACAAAAGGATTTGTAAAATGAAAGTAAATGTCACTGTGCACCCATCGTAGGCTAAGATAGCAGTTGCATTGCCCAAATGTGCCTTTTTAGAGTTTTAATTCACCAGGAAAACCCTCTCAGAGAAATTAAATAGTACTCATGGGAAAGGATCCTTCTTTCAGCAGGTTTTTCTTGGAACTTTCAGGGCCATTAACAAGCCTAATACACTGCATTACCTTTCCAGTCACTTCTGTTTCCCTTTGTTGTGATACCTACTTAAAATATCAAAGCTGTGAGAAGTTCAATGAGATATTGAAAAGTGAGTAACACAGGTTTTATATGACAATCCCAAATCCCTCCCTCAGTCTTTTTTTTTTTTTTTTTTTAATTCTTTGCCTGCATCACTGGATGAAAAAGAAATAAAAAGTCTGTGGGTGGGACACGAAGGACTGACAAGGTAAAGCCAGATCAAAAAGAAGCCTCGGTTAATAAATCAAAGAGGCAAAACAAAGGGCAGGACAGAAACAAAAAGAAAGAAGTATTTTGAATCCTGTAACCTAGAGGTAAACTGTCCTAATTCAGCATTATTTAGCAAGCACAAGATTAATTCTTGGACATTCTAACCTGGGGAAGGGGGAGCAGTGAAGCAACGTTTATGGAAAATTGGCAGGGGTAGGAATCAGTGGGGAAAATCAACACGTCCTTCCTGGAAACAAGGAAAGGAAAAGAGTGCCAGTCCTTGATTTTCTGATCAAATGGTAATATTTGGAGGGGGGTTCAGTACACACAACTATTGATCCAATAAAGATAAAGAAGGAAATTGGGAAACAAGGAAGGGTGGATGCAGCTCTGAAAATCCAGCAAGATAATTTGTTAACTATCACAGGACAGAAATAAATCAGCAGAATATGAGCTGAGGGGGAAATGCCTGTTGCCTGTCATGGAACCAAAAGCCAGTCCTAGGTTTTCAGAACCGATTGGCAGTCAGAACTTTCCCTTTCTAACTCTTTGCTCAGCACTGTGACGAGGTGCGAGGTGCAATCGATGAAGCTGTCGGAGCCTCTCAGTGCAGAGGTGGCTGAAAACCAGGGAGAGACTCTGGAAGGATGCAGTTCTGTGGCACCATCCAGCACCTATTCCATGCTGTGCAAAGCTTTGTGATCCAGCCAGTCCACTGGTGTTTTGCAGTCCTGATCCTAAAATCCTAAAAAGGCTTTGTCAAGGTTCACAACGTGTCCTGAATTCAGAGCAAATTCAGAGCTGGTGACTGTTGTACGCTGAACCAAACTTTATCCTGAGGTTTTCAGTGTCCGACCCAAACCCGATGGGCTGAGGACTCAAACCCCAGAAATCCAACCCAAACTGCAGTGTAATAATTGCAGTACAATTGCAGTATAATATGCAAAAAGCTCCAAGGAGTCAAAACAGTTTCACGTAAGACATAAACATACAGAAATTACTTGGGATAAATATGAATTACTGAATTTTAAGAGCATACAATGCAAAAATAAACATATTTCCACCTTGATGGAACTGTGGAAATGCATTTTCTTAAAACTGTATTTTTTAGAAGAAAATTAGCAAGTGTTCTCTTGCCATTGATACATTCTGACCCGTAAACCTTGCCAGGGAACGTGTGAGGCTTCTGCAGGGCATTGCTGTTTGCACTCAGACAACCAATCCTGAGAATCCTCAAAACTAAACTACAGTTCGTTCTTCATAATCCCATTGAATGGAAATACAGAAGTGAAGATCTGGTAATCCAAATCCGAGCATCCCAGGTCTAACTTCAGAAACTAACTGATTAAAGTGAATTGAAGTGCCTCGTTGCCGCAGAGGTCAGCACCTGCTGGGTTTATTTCTAAAGGTACAAGTAGGAACCTACTAAAATGCCTTTTGCTTTACTTATACGCTCTGCAATTTGAAATTGAAGGCAAATCTTCTGTTTTTAATCAGTGACCCGCCCACATAGTTTTAAATAAATATTCTCTGAACATACTTATCGAATCAGACATCCACTCTGGTGTTTTAACAACAAAACACTGTTTTACCTGACACTTTAAGGTGGGCTTGATAACCCCTAATGCTAGACTGCTCCATAACCTTTTCTTGCTTTGTAAAGCACCTTTAGGAAAGCATCCTAGACCTGTCTTTGATGTGAGTTTGTCCCTTATTTACCGCAGCTCCTGGACATCTTTGATAAATGAATCTCACCAACAGAACAGCACTGGCTAAGCCCTACTTCGATGCCTGCTGTCAAGGGAACTGCTGCTCACCGCCGCTGCTCACCGGGCTGGGGGTTCAGGAGGAACCACACGGGAGGCATCCTCATTTGCACGGTTTTGTACATCCAGGTGGGAGGGACTTTCTGTGTGCTGGAGAGCCCATTTCGTCCACAGTAAATTCCATTTATTTGCACGGCACTGTTTCCCGCAGCTCTCCATCTGATGTGCGATTCAGCTTTTAGAAACAGTGGGCTCTGGGAGATGATGAAATATATGTAAGAGTGCACAGTTGCACATAAAAATAGGCGTAAATAAATGAATATACATCAGGGTCTGTGTCTGTGTGCATGCTCCAACAGCCCTCAGGGGGGCTGTTGCTGCCCACCTCCCTGGAATATCTCAAGGGGAGCTGTTGTACAGCTCCTTACACTCCGTGAGCCGACACATTTCGGGTTCATCCTGCATTTAGCTCTGCCAGAACGAGCTCAGATTCACATGGCATATGGCACCCGGGCAAACTCTGAGGTGTGAACCCAGAGGTAGCGGGCTGAATCAGAAGTGGAACCTCCAGCGTCCTCCCGGCTGCGTTGATTTGAATTACATCAGCACTGCCTTGGTAGAGTGCCACTGTGAGGAGACAGGGTGTCTGCACCCACAGCGAGTGCCAAACCTGCTTTTGGCAGCCCTGTCCCCACGGTCAGCAGCGCTCAGAGGGGACACTGAGGATTGCAGGCCACACCTTGGAGTATGAAGTCTGGAAAGGACACAAAAACCAGGGCTTTTAACAACTGGACCCTGGGGAACGCTAGAAACAGAAAGTATCAGCTGGAAGCACAAACTTGACAAAGCAGTGTTGCTGTTGCCAGATGACTTAAGGGAAAAAGGGCAAAAGCCTCTATGCAATCACCCAGGGTTTGAGCTTGGGCTTAATTATATGATTTAAGTACTTGGGGTTTATTTCTTCTCAGAATGAGCAACATTCCAAAAATCCCTGACACAGAAAATGGACACAACCAGCATTGCAATTAGGCAAAGTCTATTTTGGGAATGCCAGGAAGAATGTCAAGAGCCCGTTGGGTCTGGGCCCAGTGTCACCAGTTGGTGTAATGACTCTATTTGTCCCATTCCTATCCATGATCACCACCTTTTCCTTAGCTGTTGGGCGACTGGGACAGGAGGCACTTTCTCGCTCTTTGTAATGATCTCCTCCTCTGAGACCTACTCTGTCTCTGCCCTTACTCCTGCTCTGCTCTTATCTCTTTGTTCATCCACGGACAAAAGATGCAAATGTTTCAAAAAACTGCAAACACAAACGGGAGTGTGAAAAGCTTGGCCTAAATATACCGTGATGTTTATTTACTCTCGGAGAAGAAGGGAGGAGAGAAGGAAAAAGGAGAGGAAAAAATACACTGCTCGTAATGCCTAATTAGTAAAAATGCTGGTCATATCAAACAGTGAATTAAGGGTGATTTACATCTGCGTTTGCTTTAATCTCTTTGCAGCTTTGGGTATATAGATTATTATTTAGATAAATTAGCCAAGAAAAGGATATTCCAGTGTGATCACATAGATAGAAGACAGATAAATGCCAGCTAAAGGTGGCATCAGCAGGGGGAAAAAAAAGCCCCAAACAAGAACATTTGAAAGCATATTCTTTATTCTTCCTTTATTTATTTATTTACTTTTTCCATATAGAGAAAAAAAAAGAAGGAATGTTTAGATCGAGGCCTAACTTATGCCTTCGTTTATGATGATACAACCTCAAAGCTGATTTATCCAGTTCTGGCTTCAGGCATGGTTGGCATCTCTGACAAATGTAGCGTGGAGTGTGGTATCTGATCCACTCTGGTGCTGTATGTGGGCTCCTGCCTCCCAACTTTAAACACCTCAGCTCCAGAGTCATCACCTTCACTCTTCTTAGAGGGGCTGGAGAGAAATAAACAAAGTTTGTGATTAAATGTAATTCTGAAATTAGTGATTTAAGCAGGAAGTAAGAGAAATGAACGAACATGACAGTGACACGAACGCGCCTGTTTTTTCTTAAATCCTCCTAAAACGTGGATTCAGCTGTATCAATGTTTACTGTAGGCACCTGAGGGAAGGTGAATTGACTCTCACCTTCTGCCCATGAATCCACACATTTCCTTGGAGCAGTTCTGGAAACAGAGGAGGGTCCTTCATGTCTCTGGAGCACTCTGGCCACGTCTGTCTTTCTGGACCTGAGTCCCCATGCCTGGCTGCAAATCACGTCTCTGTCTTTGCTCCCAGGCAGGGCAGAGACCTGCACATGAACATTTTTCCCAATCCCCCACGGCTTTCATGGAAAGGAAGCCGGGCATGTGGGATTCGTGCTTTGCTCTGGATGAGGAGAAGACTAAAATGCTGCAGGAGCACCATTAGTTGTAACTTCAGTCCAGAGAGGACATTCGTGAGGCAGCTGCTGGGCTGCAGAGTCCTCTGGGCACCAGGATCTCCATCTGGGGGGCCTCTTCCCCATGCTCCTCAAAAGCCAGATGAATCCACTGGCTTCAGATGATCCTTTCAGCACAGCCTAAATCTCCCCAGGCACAGATTATGCCCCAAGGGGAGCTGGGGGCAACGTGGCCGTGGGCTCTCTGAAGGGTGGCTGTTTGAAGTCACAGCACAATTTTTGAGTTTTCTCATCCGTGGATGCAGACATATGAGATGGGACAGCACTCTCCGAGCAAGGAGACCTTGGTGAAAGGGAACTGGAGGAATGGAAAGTCTGTGATCAATTACATCAACAAGATAAATCATTTATGTGCCCCGAATCAAATTTGCTGCGTGATTTAAGGGCATCATCACTGCCTGCAGTGTTGTCATTCCTTGTTAGTTGCTATTTCCTTGTTATTAATTCTGATTCTTATTGCATCTCAACTGCCCGTGCTCAGAAAGAGAAGAGCTTGGCTTTTCTGTGTTCTGTTGCTATGTAATGTGATATAAAACAAGTTTGGAGTGGCTCCCCGAATGCATGCAACCAAAACTAGGCCAGAAATCCCCCCCGCTGCAGCTGCTCATCATTAAATCACGGATCTGCTCAAGGAGCCTTGGGTCAAACTGCAGGAGGACCTGGAGGAAGATATTCACCAAGAAATCCACTGGAATATGGTGTCTGTGCATCCTCTCCACACTCCTGGATACAAAAGTCTTTTGGTTTCAGCAGAACCATCCCAGAATTATGAAGATGATTTGCATGCGTGTGTGTTTGAATGTGCAGATACAGAGATAGAAGGGGAAAGCTGCTATTACTTCAGTACAGCTGCTCAGAACAAGAATTCTTAAAAAAAAACTGAGGAAGAAAATTTAAATTTCACACATTTTTGTTGTTTTACAGCTGAGGTTTCTGCAGATGAAGAAGGCTGTTTTTCTCAAATATTGATTTTGAGTTGTATTTTAGAACAAAAGGGGGAAGGAGAATTGTAGATATCATTGTTTTCAGTTCCAGTGTAATTTGGAGGATACCATTCCTGTGTTTGTAGTTTTCACTTCAGTCAGCACGTTTTCCTGACATACTGAAAACATTCTGATTGAAAAGAAAAGGCAAACCTGCAGTGAGTTCAGCACCTGTTTTAAAAACCATCTGTAAAATTCAAAAATACTTGCTAAGATTCAAAGATAGTTCTGCCAGGCCTCCCTTCCTGAGTACAGAATTCCCATTTTCAAGGTCTGAGAGCTTATTCAGACACATTTCACGTACAGGGGGAAGTGATTTTGAAATTGAGAATGGCACATGGTTTTTCCTGATGCAGAAAATATCATAAATATTCTGTGTCTTTTTAAATCACAGAATCACAGAATCACGGAATCACAGAATCACAGAATCACGGAATCACAGAATCACAGAATCACAGAATGTTTTGGCCTCGAAGGGACCTTAAGGATCTCATCTGTGCAGGAATGTGGGCACCTGCAAAGAGCAGGTTTGGTGCCTCTCCAGAGCTCTGTGTTATCTTGAGGGCTCTCATTTTCCTTTCCAGCCCCAGAGCTGTCATATTTTGGCAGGTGCACACCGCTAATATCAATCTCCCTCATAAGGATGTTTGCTAGACTCAGTTAATTAATTTGGAGATAATTAGAAAGCGCTCCATAACTGAATTACAATCTCTGTTATCACGTGCAAGACTTTCACCACTGACTTCGACAGAGAGATTATTTTTTTGTACAACAAAAGCCAAAGAACACCTTTTTATTTTTTTTTAATGTGACCCAGAGAGCAGAGCAATATTAGGACACCTCCAAGAGCTTTCTAGGATGTCACAATATCGATCTGCTACTGCCGACCTCCCACTGCTGCCAGCAGAATGACCGAGCAAGGGCTGTTTATTTTCCTGTAGATCAAAGAGAGGCGACAAAAGAGATCCCCCCCAAAAGGTGGCTCGCTGCAGAAGGCAGTGCTCGTGTTTCCCTATCTGATCAGCAGATTCCTCGGGCCCGCACTGACAAACCCTGGGTGCTGCTCACTCAGCCCCAGCCCCGTCATCAGTCTTGTGGGACAAGGTGCCTGCCTCTTCCCAGGCTGCATGGGAGAAAAGCAGTGCTGCTCTGCCGCGGCCAAAATACAATGGCTGGGAGCTGGAATATAAAGTGGGGGAATTCCTCACATACCTTCCCATTTTCATGGACTATTGGCAGCGGAGAAGGAAGGGGGGGAAAAAAAGAAAAAAAAAAAGAAAAAAAGGAAAAAGAAAAAAGAAAAAAGAAAAAGGCGCACTTTGGCATTCAGCCAGATATTTCATTCGTTTTCCTGTTAATTGCCTGGAGCGGCTCCACACTGTGCTGGGGTCCCCCCTCCCCGACCTCTCTCCCTTCCCTCCCTCCCCCTTGCAGCCCCCCTCAGCCCCCGGCACCGGGGGAGCTGGTCCTGGCTCCAGGGGAGCAGCACCTGGGCACCCCCAGCACCGGGATGCTCTTTGCCCTGCACAGATCCCCCTGTGGAGCAGCAGTCGCTCCCCTCACCAACACTGCCAGCCTTGGAGTGTGCCCCAGGAGCACATCCTCACCTTGGGAATCCGTGGGTTGGTGGAAATCACAGATTTCTGCAGCAACCCGCGTTGGCTGAGGGACTTTCGCTGGGTCTCTTCATTATCCAAGGTATTTTCCTGAGGGATTTAACTCAATTCCAAATCCCCCGCTGCAGTCTGCTCGCCAAAGTTCCCAGTACAGTGCTGGTTACCCAAACCAGTCCCCTCTCTGTGCTCTGCAGGGCTACTGGGATGTGTTGCATGGAGCTGTTTGATTCAACCTAGGAGCAGTTAATAATTTTTAGGGATTAGGGTAAAGTCTTGCAACGTCTCTGACCCCGGTGAATCTTATTTAACACTGGAGAACAGGCAGAAGGTGTGAGAAGTAGCACTTTTTTTCTCCATTCAAAGATATTAACCAGCAAATTGGTTACTTTTTGAATCATGTTGTGGAGCAAAGCTCTCAAAGACCTCAGCTGATATGTTTTAAAAGACTGCTCTTCTATAATAATTTAATGAGAATGTCTTTAAAGAGCTTTAAGGCAACCTTTGCTCTAAAACCTTTACAGGAACAGCTGGACACGTTTGTATAACAGCCATTCCAGGACACTGGGTTAAATACATCCACTGCTCATTAGGGATCAGGTCTGAATATCTTACAGATTGAGATCTTTTTCCCAAATATTAGCCAATAAAAATATGCACAAAAAGCGAGGGTGAAAGACTATATTTTTAGGTTGAGGGCAGGTACAGGGTATTTTTAAAAATCGTATACAAATTTCAGTTTTCTAGGGTAACTCTGTAGAATTTATGGAGGAATTAACGTAGCAGATTTTGCATCTGAGGGTAGCATTCCGGGGTGTGGGAGTTACGGGGGGTTTCAAGTCTGACATCTGCACTCCATCTTTGTCATCCTGATGGTCAGCTGCCAGTTTTAGGTCAGTGAGCGATGTGGTGGTGATCTTCTCTGCTGGAAAAGTTGTGGCAGAGGGAAAGAGAAGGGGAAAGAATGGAAATCTGCCCATGGACAGAGAGAAGAGTGAGACTGTTGTCGGGAAGTGAAAACGCAGAAAAACAAAAGCAATGGAGTATTGCTAAAGGAGTTGATACTCTGTAAGACTTCAGGAAAAGTGCTTGCAAATCCAGGTCGGCCCAAATATTTGGGGTTTTGTAAGATTATTACCCAGGTTCGTACTGAAGGTAAAGTCTCAGGCCTGTCTTAAATGAGACGGAGGTGCTTGGAACGAACGCCAGCACAGGAGAGCACCCTTGGATCTATCAGGGCTGGACATTTGCTCTGCCTGCATCCCCTGGCAGAAGCTGGGTGAGGAGCAGAGCCCTTGTTCCACACTTTTTGCCTTCACTTCACTTTTTGCCTTCGGCAGCAAGGGGGTTCAGGGAAGGGATGGGAGATGTTCAGCGATGCAAACCCCAAAGGAGTGTGACAGAGAGAGCGGGGAAGTGCAACAGGCAAGCAGAGAGGGCGAAATCTTCAGCGGCACTGCCGTGAAGCGGTGTTTAGGACTCTTAGTAAGGGTCCCTATTTGTGCTTGTAACTCTGATTTCCAAAGCACTTTTGCATTCAGAGACCCGCAAGGCTCTCACACGCTCTCGCCAAAGCCGCCACATCTGCCAGTGGGTTGAGGCAGCTCTGGAATTCTGTTAAAAGCAAATGCTGTCTAAAGTTCTACTTTTTAAGCACAAATATCAAAGAGAGGGGGGAAAAAAAGAGAGAGTTGGAGGGCTGGGGAGGAGGGAGGGAAGAGTCAATCGCTTTTGCAGAAGCTGCAGTTTCTTTCAAAAAACCTGTCACTGACATCTTTCCCCAGAAAACATTTTGTCATGCACATCAGTGTACGTCCTTAAGGAGATCAATCTAGAGAGGGAGTCAAGCCCACAATCATCATGTGACAGATTTTCAGATGGTGTTCTCATCAATCACGCTGATAATGAGGTGGCAAATTGCTGTCTTATGGCAAAACTAAAAGGACAACTGCCCCAGTAGGTGTCAATGAATATGTCAAAGGATCGTCCCATGGGGAGTCTGAGAAGGTTCTCAGGAACCTCTTTGTGAAGGCTGAATGCGGAATACTTTATTGATCACTAAAGAACTTGCACTGACATGCTATTTCCCCGTGACATTTGAACCGCCAATTTCCTAACCCGGGGTGAGTACCTGCCTGGAAAACACTTTGGGAGTTTTCTTTCACCTTTGGCTATGCTAAAAAACCTTGGTTTAATTTTAGCTTAGCCTTTCGCCTCCTGAAAAACCACAAAAGCACAATCTTACAAGCTATAACCAAGCTAAACGTCTGAAAAGGTTTAGTGACCAATAACCATTTGGAGCCAGGTAGAATGATTCAGAATTAGCTTGTTTGGATTATATTCTGAACGATTTTTAGTTTGATCAGGATCTTATATTCTCTCTCAGCAAAGCAAGTAGTCCTCTTGATGGAGTAACCTTTTATTAATTCGCAGAGCAGGGTTATCAGCACAGTGACATTTTGAAGATAAAATGGGCCTTTTATTCTCAATTTCCTAGGTCTCTTAGCATCTGAATTAGAGCCCAGAAAGCTCCTGCAGCTCAAGACCACGCAGTGGTGAATTCCAGCCATCACTTCAGGTCGTGTTCTAGGAAGATTTGATGGCAGACAGGCTGCTCTTTGCCAGGCCTGAAATTCTGCGTGCTTTGTTTTTCCCGTTTCCAACCAATCATGATCACACTCCTTTTCTCCCATTTTTGTCAGAGTACAAAACTACAGACAGTCCTTTTCAGTTCTGAGGCAAAAAGTGTGATACTAAAAATTTTGAGCACTGCTTTGACTGCACTTGGCTCAGCTGTGAGCCAAATTTCACAGTATTTTCCTCAAAATTTACGTGGAAAAACTTCCTTTTGAGGTAATTTGAAGAGAGTTTGTTTTACACTCTTAATTGTGGTAAGAAATGATAATGTGAACAGGTGAAAATAAAAAAAAAAGAATTATTGAAAAGCGCTTTGATAAAAATCTTCATTTAAAAACGAAAATATCCATCCAATTAATAATATTACACAGAAAGAGTTTATGCTGAGAAAAGGCCACGCTTCAACAATAAACATTTTGACCCAAACATTTTAATTAGATTTGGCATTTGGATGGTTCCAGGTGCATTTCTTGCTAGTTTTGAGATTAGTAGCGCGGAATCACACCTGGATTAAATTTTCCAGTATCCATTTGGACTTGTGTGGCTGAAGACAGAAGTGCTGGGGACACAGCCTTACCTCTCCTCTCTGCCTGGCTGATAACCCGCAGCAATTAAATGCTGTTATCTCCTTTGCAAACCCGTGGTGTAAAATCTCACAGGTTTCACACCTGCAGCTACCTGGGGTTGCACGTGCCTGGGGCTGTCCCACCTTGGACAACATTTAGGTGTCCAAAACCACGTTTGGTTGGAGAGTCAGCTTTTTTCCATCCCGTTAAACACGCGCAGTGCGGGTGCAACAATCAGAAATGTGACTGCAATAAATGATGGAGCAAGGGCAGGGAAGGCCCAGAGTTTGTCTGTGCACGACTCACGCTGGTGAGCTGCTCCTGAGACCAGCCCAGGCATCAGCCCAGTTCCACGTGCACCCTCTGTCAGAAGACGGTCGTGGAAGCCCGAGAAAAGCCATCCAAAAAGTTGTTTTGCAGAATGCCAGGAGTCAGAAACGGGAACAATGTCTGGGATTGTTCCCTGCTTCCGACCTCTGACATTCCATGAAACCATATCCCGGAGCACGGCTCCACTCCGGCACTACGAGTGGTGTGTTTCAAAGGGTCCACGAGCCTTATCTAATCCCAGGGAAGCTCAGTGGAAGAATTCCCACTGCTCAGTGGCAATGGCGAGGGCAGTCCCGCTGGATTGCCAGGGGCCCGGCTGTGAAAGGACCTCTGTTGTACGAGGTGCTCAGCGGAGCAGGGGCAGGCTCGGATCCCAAAGAGTTTGTGATCCGAACAGACAAGACGACCCCGTGGGGAGGGAACAAAATAGCCCAGGCACTGAATGGCGTCCCATTATCCCATGAGTAATTGAGTCATATCAGTATTTAGTATCTTGGATCCTAATCTCCCAATTGATAAGACTGACATCAGGGACTTGAACTAGACCAGTCCCAACTGCACCTTAATTGGAGATTTTTTTTTTTTAATTTAAATTTCTGTTGTATTTGGGGCTCTGTTCATATTCCTTTAGACCCTTACCTGGATATTTAAGACCCGAACAGGTGAGGGAGCAGGTGTATTTTTCTGAAGGCGAGGGACCATCAAAGCCTGAGAAAGAATGTCAGTGGCATCTACCTTGGGATAGGGAGCAGCTCTCTCTGTGTCTACAAAAACTCAAAGAAATCTGCTGGGACAGGCCTGCCATGAGATTTCTTCCACCATTCCTCTCCTGGAAGGCTCAGGGTGGGGAGGAGGGGGGCAAGGAGAATTTCAGAGGGCTGCCATCCTGAGCCTGCATTCCAGCCCCTTCAAATCCTCGGTCATGTTGTCCCAGCCTGAAAATTTGTGAGGACTTTGATGCACCCCACAGCTGCTGTTCACATCCTGGAATCAGCCTCTGCCCAGAAGACTGCCTTGGAGGACGGCGTGATCCTTCCTCGCCACCCACCCACTCTGTCATTTCCTAAATTCTGATGTTTTTCACATCATCCCTGGCAGTTAAAAGAACACATGTACATGTACACCCCTGGAGCAGACTGCAAACATGGTTTTGGGACATCCATTTCGTAGGTCAACCAAAAGTAACCTGCTCTTATTGTTCAGAGACTCGAGGGAACACAAGAGGTTGGCTTCTCTTTGCACCCGCTCTAGGAAGTGGCTACAGAATCGATTTAATCAGGGCCGAAGATTGCTTAATTCAGGCAACAAGGTCAAAAGTCTTGTGTCTACAGCAAAAGTGCGCTGGTTTAACTCCAGGCAGTTTTAAAATCGACATCATTAAAGCTTGGTTAAATAATTAGGTAAGTAGATTGATACCACTTCTAATTTAATTTAAAGCTAAGCTAATTTAAGACAAACTAATCGCTGTTCTTTTACGCTAAAATGAGTATATTCCCACAAGAGTTCTCACTGATTTCCCTAAATCAATTAAATTCATATCCTAGGTCAAACCAGTGCAGTTTCCCCGTGTAACTAAGCCTTGAAAAGAGATTTTTAAAGGTAGATATCTCAGTTAAACACTTAAGCTGCAGCGTGAATCCTGAAGTCAGTGCTCTGTAAGACTCCAAAGCTCATCTGGGTAATAGCTGGTCTCTTCCATCCTCAGCCCTGTGCCCGTGCTGGGTCCTTATCTTTCCACAGGCTCCTACAAATTGTGTTTAACACCAGTGCGGTACCACTACTGCTCCCAGCAACCCCGTTTGGGATTTGCACCTCTTCCCCATGACAGCAGGTCAGCTCTCGCTGGGTGTTTGGGAATTCCGGTGCCCTGCTCTCCCACAAAGCACTGACAAAATGTTTTCACCTACTGCAGGCCTCTTACTCAGGCACTCGGCACCTTCTGTATTCGAAAGGAGCAGGAAGGGTTGGATGCGTTGAAAGTGGTGCTTCTTTCCTACAAAGCCCACGGCCGTGGCAGCACAGAGGTGAAAAAGCAACATTTTTTTTTCTCTTTAGGATAGGGAACAGCACCCCAAGCAGCACGGGGGACTGCCGAAACGCAGATGAGCTTGTCGTGCCTTCACACCTCCTGCTCCTCACGCTTCCCCGAGGAGTGAGGCCGCTGCGCCAAGAGGAGGAACAGATCCCCTCACTAAGGGGATGCTCACCCCTCTGATGGGGGCAAACCCCTGGCAGATTGCTCTGCCTGGCTCCCGGGCCCGCGTTGTGCCTGTGGGAAGGTCTGGTGAACCATTTTTGAGGGTGCTGCTGAGCCACTTTTAATCAGCTCTTGGTTTGTGCGGTAGCTGCTCTCAGGGTGGGTGATTTGCTGGAGAGGGAGAGTTAAAAACCTTGCGGGGTTTTAACCCCACTCTCCTTCACCTTCTTATCCACTTTTGCTGCCTTTTGCCCCCAGCGTGGGCTTCTCACACCTTGCTGGCTCTGTTGCTGCTCGCCAGGACTCAGGTAAATGTCACCTGCATCACATTCCCTTGCACAAGGCCTGAGCACACCACGCAGCACATTTCCAGACATTTGATGTTTTTTGAATGTTGATATAAATCTAAATCAGCTGTGTTTCGTTTCCTTTGGATCACACTCACTTTTCACTGGCAGAAATAGAGAGGAATTTTAAATAAATACTGAAAATGGGTCAGGCTGTGATTTTTCAATTGCTAAACGTGAGTTCTTGCGATAAAAACATGCTTCTAAGCCTTTTAACTGTGTTACTGGGGTTCTAGCAATCCATCTTAGATTACGGATCTCAACTATTAGCAAGATACATCTTATAAACAATTTACTGACTGCCCATCAAATCACACAGGCAATAAAATCACAAGAGCAAGACAGAACTTGGTGAAGAAAACAACAATGTGCAAATTATCCACCCTGCTCCAGATGACACAAACACTCCACTACCTTCCTTTGAACTGGGTATATTTTACACTCGTGTAAAACATTCATAGAAACCTCACAATTAATGAAATAAACCTCTGCAAGTGGAGCTATGAAATGCAATCTGCAGCACATAAGTTTAGGTAACTCCTTGGGAGTGGGGAAATAAATAATTTTTTCACAATAAGAATGCAAAGTAAGCTAGCTGCCAAAGAAATTAAGAGTAAGAGTAAGATTATTCACTCTGTCTTTTGGGGAAAAAAATTAAATCTGAAATCTGGTCTCCCTTGAACTCAGATTATCCAAGTGAGAACGAGATTAGTCCCACACATTCTGCCTTTTAAAAATTATTCCTTTTGCTAGGACTACATGCTGGTAACAGCAGGCTGGATATGTTAGGGCGTTTTTACAAGGTAGGTGACAAGTTAAAAATGTGTAGTGAGCATATGTGTCCAGAAGGGAGGAGAAAACCTCTAATTCTACCCCAGGCAAGTCAAGATAAACCTAATGTGGTTTTCTGCAAAAGAAGCTGCATTTCCAGTGAAGGAATCTCCAGTTTCATGTATAGATTCCTCAATAATATAAAGAAAAAAATGGGAGGTTATCTGTTTAAATTTCTAAAAACAGGCTTGGATATCTGGTTTTATTAGTTTTTTTTTATCTTTGCTTGCATCCTCAAGTCTTGTGCTCATCTCTTAAGAATGATGAACAATTCTACTTAGAGGTACCCTGCACAAAATTATAGGTGGAGAGGAAGAGGGATTTTCAGCACCCTAAGTATGGTACTTTAACTTCCAGTGTGTTAGCAAAAAAAAAAAAAAAAAGGGCTTGCAGGTGGTATTGACACTTTTCCTCTTCAGGTTGCTAATATTTCATGCAGAGATTAAAAGAAATGGAGAATTTAAAAATTCTCTGGGGTCAGAGCAAACAGACTGGGTTATGAAAGTAAAAATGTGGGGAGAATAAAGGCGGTATGGGGAAATTTATCTTATAATTTCAAGGGTTTTTTGCTCATGGGAAAAGTAACGCTTTGCTTTAATAAAAGAAAATAAATAGTTACAAGCACAACCCATTTGCTGTTTGATGTAACAGTGTTATCTACTCTCTGGGCTTCTTTGTTTTGTTTTGTTTCTGTTCAAGGCATAAAATAATTATTGAAGAGGGCTGTTTCATCTCAGTGGAGTACAAAAGTCCTCTTGCTAATTGCCACATCAAATGACCAGGGGACCCCGATGGAAGCCTTCAAATGACTGTGAAAAAATTCAGGCCCTCACTAAGCGCTGGGCACTTGTTCTTTTGGGGTTTTTTGAGGGGGTTTTGTGCTGCTGCTGTGTGTGTGATTTCCCACTGCAGATTAGGTTACTTGGGTGTGGGCTTATCACACAGGAAAGGCCCGGCACAGATTAGTTCTGCACCATTGCAGGGCTGTTATGCCAGCTCCATCCTTGACCAAAGCAGTGTCCAGCACCTTTATTGTATGTGGGGACACGGAAGAACACTGCACTGTCCAGGCAACAAAAGAAGCAGCAGAAGGCCCACTGTGCCTCTGAAGTGTTACTTCTCCACTTTTTGTCATGCACCAGTGACATGAGTGCCGGGTCCCAGACTTTAACCCCACACAGAGCCAGAACAAGCTGTCAGTCTCGGCTTGTTCAAAGACAAACCCTTTGTGGAGCTCAGACTGAAGTGGCATGGTCCATATACTCACTAAAGCATGCCAAGGAGTCACAAAGTCATAATCCGGCTTTGTACTTCTGGCCGTTCCCGTCCTGCCCCGTAGCTGGTGCCCAATTACCAGTGCAGTAATTTTTTCCCATTGTTAGGGAGCCATAAGGGTTTAGCTACCACTTACCCAGGCGGGGTCGTGACCTGACGTATTTAGGCTTTGCAAATATAAGTAACAGTTCCCTTATCAGTGTCACCGGGACTCTTTAACACTTAGCAGGCAGAAAGATAAATATACTTGGCAGATACAATTTGATCCATTGCTAAGCCTTCCATTTTACCACTGACCCATGGCACCGTGCTATTCAAGGGGATGTTGACTGGTATAACCCTACAGCCCTCAGCCTGGCTCCCAAGCTGCCTGGCTTGGGCTTGCAGGAAGGACTTCCAGGTGACAGCTCGTCAGCCTGATCTAGAGCACTGGGAAACCAGGGATGAGTCTGACCCAGCTTCCACTAGTCCTGCTTTTAGCAGAATTCCTCCTGGCTCACATCAGGAGAAGAATTAGACTGTCTCACGCCAGTTTACTTCCAGCAAAAAAGCCAAAGCCACCCGATTTATGCGTTACTATTATTTGAAACATTGGTTTTTACTTTCTGACTTGCTTTGGTTAACTGGCTAATTTAAATATTGCTTTATGCCATTTTACAAGTCGGGCTTGTCCTGAAAAGTTCTGATGACTTTCCTTGCCTCTTTCGGATCCTTTCTGAGATCTCTGCCAGTCACAAGGTCTGCCAGCCAAGGGTCTGGCTTCAGAAGTTGTCTCGTTCATCTACCCTCCCCAGCAGGTACTGAATGAAGCATTCTGGGCAGGGTTGTGTTTAACAGGTACTGATTTAAGAAGGGCTAAAGATGCAGTATCAGACCTAGAGAAGCATCTCTTTCAAGCAGAATAGGGCAAGGATTCAAGCGTGAACCACAAGTGTGAAGATCCTGTAATAAATAGGGTGGAGCTTTGTGCTATCTCAAAAATGCATCTTGATTGACTCGAGGACTAAAATTTTGAGGCATTTGGTTATTGCCTCTTCAACAGCACTGACTTCAGCTATGAATAAATTCAATATAGTGCCATTGTCAGTGAGATTTGGTTAAACATAGAACAACACCGGCGAATACCAGAGCCAGTCCTTGCACTAACCATGGAGATTTTGCATCTTGGATGCCCCTTTAGAAATGGCAAAGTTTTCACAAGGTGTTTTTATTTATTTCCACCATGTGGGAAATTTTTATGACCGCTACAAATATCTCCTATCAGGGTATCCTCATTCATATCTTCTATCAGGGTACCCTCCTTCATTAGGTTGTGACGGATCTTCTTTAATTCTCTGAAGTGTCTCCATGCTGGTTAACTAAGATAAGACAGAAGATAACTTCTTTTAGAGCAACCTAGTACTTACAGTGGAATCTTAACCAATCTAGAAGGGTGATTAAGACTCCTTATTATTATTACAAATAGCTTGGTCAGAATTTATGGCTGGGTAGCAGCACCAGCTCATTCTGTCACAGAATCACAGAACAGTTTGGGTTGGAAGGACCTTAAAGATGATTTAATTCCAATCCCCTTCCGTGGGCTATTCAACCAGCCCTGGTTGCTCATGTTTGCAATTGGATCATGACTGAGTCATCATTTCAGACATGATTAAAACACAGAGCCTGATTTCCCACTCAAATTCGTATCTGTGCACATAAACGAGAGCTCCTTTAACTTCCTTAGGGTTCATGTCTTCTGGAAGTGCTTTATGGAAGCTTTCTTTTAAAGTGGCAGCTCTGTGGGACCTTAAACAATGATACATTTTAGGCTATGAGCCTTATCTGATCCAAGATGCCCAGGAGAAGAGGGAGCTCCTTTTTGGTTGTTGTTTTTTAATGATGTGTTAGGACATGGGGTTTCCTGAACATTTAGCAGAGGGGTGTCAGGGTGAAACAGCTGCACATCTTAAACCAGCAGTGAAACCCAACTCCTTTTCATCTCCTGGGTTATACAGCTCTTTGTGAAATTATTCCTCAGGGCGATGTGTGAATAACTGCTGACTAATGGATGACCGGCTCCAGGGTGAGGTGGTGGGAATGGGACTGGCTGCGTGGGGCTGCCCTGGGTGCCGGAGCCAGCACTGGGGAAACACAGTGCCATAAACCAGCCCGGTTTATCAACCGATCCCCAGCTAATTATTTTATAGTTCACTGACACCCAGCAAACGTGAGAACCGCAGGCCTTGTAGGCACGAGGTGCCGTGGGATTAGCTGAGAACAGAAGGTCTCTGGTGAGACAAATGGCTCGTAGGGGCGGTTCCATACAGGCATCCCAACACAAAGGCTCCCTCGCAGGGCTGCTGCCGAAATAAAAGATATTTCAAGCCATAACAGCGATTTCAATCCTGCCTGGAAAGCTCACGCGAAGGAATCCAAGGCGCTGACCTTACTTTTCCCTCACCGTGTCCTCGTCTCCACTCTAGTAACACTTCACAAGGTGTTTCCAGAGAAGTGTGACAACCCTTGGTTTACATCAGCATAAAAGTTAAGCACTCCTGGAAACAGACACCGTAATCAAACATCGCTTGGTCATTTAAAAGAAATATCAGAAATCTTCAAATGTCTTGCGGAAGCAAGAACACGGCTTGTTTGCACACAGCCTTCATTCTCCTTCAGGAACTGGCAGAGTGTCCCAGTTTGCAGCTCACACTCAAGGTGGAGAGAGGAACTGATAACAGTTTAAAAGTCGATTTTAATCAGTCGATAACCTGATAAAAGTCAATTTTAATCAGGTTTGAAATCAATAAGCGAGATGCCTAATTACATACATGATTGGCATGAAACACTCTGATCTTTTTTGGTGCTTGTTCTCCACCATTTTCCCATTGAAAAAGGCTATTCCTTCAATAAAGCCTCTTTCTCCTTTTTGCTGCCAGAAAGATTCCCTGTGTCTCATCACATTTATTTCAGAGTTTGCATCGCCTAGCGTGTGTTATTCATGCATTACTCAGATCTATCAAGCTGCACTTAGATGAGAATTTGAAACTAACTAAAACACACAATATTTTACCAAAATACTTCTACTCTAAACACCAGTAAGAAAAAGACATAGTTTTGCCAAGATGGGGCGTTGACAGACTTCTTAGATAAAGAAGTATTTTATCTCTATCTATTAAACTTAATTGATTGAGTTTTGATCACTGCCGATCAGAATTTGAGATTTATTACGTACCATCTCTCACAGTCTCACTTTATTCATGGCTGGGAGGGGAAGACAAACTTTCCTTGCCTTCCCAGACCCTGAGGAGCTTCTGAAGTGAGAATCAAGTAGTCGTTGTACCAGACTAATCAAATACACATAGATGAAAAAGTGTAATAGTGCAACAAACCCTGTTTAAAGAAGCTCACCCAGCAACCAGGCCAAGGTTTTGGCTTTTGTTTGAAAGGTCAGCAGCATTAATTCTCTGCTGCCAGAGGAGCTGACAAAATATCACACTGCTGGTCACTGATCAGAGGGCCTGACTATGGAGATTCAAAAAGATCAGGACCCATTTATATTGTTATTTTTATCGAAGTCCAGGACAAGCCCAAGAATTTTATATCCTTCCCCCTTCCAAGCTGGAACAGCTCGAGATTATTTTGTGTTGTGGTTTAGAACTTCCCGAGGTCAAGGTGTAGGAAATTCACCCACTGTCTCAGCACTTAAAAAACCTTTGGGCATTAAATTATTGGTTCACCGTTAGAGATTTCAAAATGTCAACCAGACACTTTTTCTCTGGGACCACTGAGGTCTCTGAGGGCTCCTCTTGCTTTTTGGGGCAGGCAGAGAGGTCAGGTTTGAGTTCTCACATCTCTGTTCATGTTCCCATCAGTGTGGTCACTCATGCCTGGAACTCAGAAGAAAAGGGATGCTAAAATACATTGAATTGCCAGTGATCCAAAAATCATTGAATTACCAATTACCAATAATTATTCAAGTACAGTAGTGGGGAAAAAAATGACGCATTTTGCCACAATAATTAGGCCAGGATAGAATATCCACATGAAATGGGATTTGCTGAGGAATGAACACCTCTTTCTTATAAAATTCCATATGCCATTATCTACTAGGTCTTGCAAATACAAAATATTCCCAAGTATTTCTCTTTTTTTTTTTTCTCCTTTTATTTTCCTCAGTTTTTCCTTGCTGGAAAATTATGAAG
Source organism: Mystacornis crossleyi (assembly GCA_013400655.1). Taxonomy (NCBI): domain Eukaryota; kingdom Metazoa; phylum Chordata; class Aves; order Passeriformes; family Timaliidae; genus Mystacornis; species Mystacornis crossleyi. The sequence continues at coordinate 60,424 of VYZQ01008437.1, forward strand.
TGTAAGAAAGAGGAGGAAAGTGCTTACAGTAAAGGGAAAAATTTTGGGAAAAACTCAACACATCTTTACAGCATTTTCAGCACTGCCTTCTAAACAAACCCCCAAAATGGTGAAAGGAAGTTGGGAACCATGAAAGGAAATTTGCTTTCCTCTGCTCCTGGTTTCAGTTTCCTCATTTGCTTTGTAGCAAATTGGACTGAACAGTGTTTCAAAATTGAAGGTACCAGTTTTGTAAATGGATTTGTCCAACCCATTTAACCCGAAATATTTGTTTTTAACTTGGTAAATGATGCTTTCCAACCAATAAAATAAAAGCAGCTGTGCTAGAAGCGTGTGTGCTAATTCTACTCCCAGCTCTGCCCTGTGGATAAATATTTAGGAGGTTCTTGTGTTCAAATGTTTCATTTAAATTAACTTTCTGAGAACCTTGGTGGGTAACAGTATCAACACAGAGGGACAATTAATTAATAATCTTTATTTTCCAATATTAAAATGCTCATTATTATAGTAGGTAACCACAAAATTCTTTTCTCTTATAAAGAAATCACCCTTTCACTGTTCCCTTGCTTCCTTTTAAAAACATAGTTCCCTTGATTAGCAATAAACAGATATCTGGAAATCATAAATAAATATTACTTGCTAGTCCTATGCCTGTTGGCCAAAAAAACCCTAAAAATAAAGTTTTAAGCAGAAAAGCAAGTGATAAAAATGGGTAAATTAATATTTGACACAGACTTAGTAGCCTTCTTGCAAAATGAATATTCATTCCCACAGGTCACGAGTCAAAAGAAAACATTTCAGACTATTGAAGAGTGGGAATTCAGTGTTGCTCTTGATCCCTTCAGGGGGCACAGGTCTCACTGATTTTGGGTTGTCAGTCGTGTACAGAATTTGGCAGAGGAGCCCAGCCATTAGTCATGAAGACTTTCTTCAGTTTAGATATAAATAGCCTAGGTGAAGCTTTAGGGCTGTTTATAAAGAATCCGTGAAATCTTTTTTTAATCTGTTACTGACAGATGGAAATACCACAGCCTGTTTTCAGGCCAAATTCAATGCATGTAGCCTGAGCCAGTTTGGAATATAAAGTGCCAGATAACTGGCAAAAATACAGGAGAAGAGCACTTTTCCTTGGTCCTGGTGTGGGAGGGAAGGTGGTTGAGGACTCTAATGCCTGGAACGCCAGGTTGCTGAGCTGTGTGACTCTACAAAATAAGCAGTTTCTGTGCCTCAGCTTCTGAATTATTTCTAAAATTAAACCTCTTTCCCTTTTGTCCTCTTTGTTACCTTCTTTTCCAGGGAAGTTCTTCAGAGCAAGAGGCAGTGCTCTGTGCATGTGTGGTGGGCTGACTCTGGCCACTGCCCAGCTGCTCACCCAGCCCTCTCCCCTCCTCAGGAACATGCGGAGAGGGGGAAAAGTGGGATGGAATAGCTCGTGAGTTGAGATAAGGACAGGGAAATCCCTCACCCTTTCCCAGACTCAGCTCCACTCTGGCTCCTCTGCCTCTCCATCCTCATTTTTGTCCCCACTGCACTGCGGTCTCTCTGAGGGGAATCCCTGCTCCAGCCAGCACCTGGAGCACCTNCAAACAGGGAGGCCTGATCCCCAAGAGCAGCCCAGAGCCCGGCTCCATGAAGGGCTGGGGTGGCGTCCTGGGCCTGAGGAAGTAATTTTACAGTGAGACAGTTGATTTTCAGTCGTTTATAGCTGTGCCCAGTTGCTCCTAAGGCAGTTTTAAGGGATCATCCGGTGGGAACACAGAGGCACGGAGTGAGGTCTGGGGTTGTTCCAGGACAGCGACTACTCAGAGGTGTCCACACTGGAGACCACAGCAAGGAAAGAGCCACACGAGCTCCAGCGTCCAGGGAATTTCTGTCGGGATGGCCGTCAGTCCCAGGGGCCAGGACCTGCCATGGTCCTGGGCAGAGTTATTCCCACAGCACGAGAGGGAGGCCTGGGCAGGGAGCCTTCCTGTGGCTCTGGGATGCCATTTTAGAAACCCCATTTTAACTTTTGTTACAGCAGGATGTTGCACTGTGCTGAAAGGGTGGCCACAAATGAAAACCCCACACAGTGTTATCTCCCACTGATCTCATTGGCAAAAGCGGGGGATTTCATGCTCCCACTGACACAGATTAATATTCTGTCACCACTGGTGGTACTCTGCTTGTTCTCATAGAAGACAGCAGATATTATTCGGATAAAAATTTGTCTCGAAATACCGCTTGGTAGATAACCTTCATGTTTGCATTTTGGCCTCTGACCTCCCCTGAACCTTCTTCCCAGCCCTTCTCCCCAAACACATTATGAGGAAACTCACTTTTCAAAAGCCAGGGTAGCTGCCTTTTTTATGAGAGTCTGAGCAGCGCCAGAATAGAAACTCCAATTTATGACAAATAGTATTACAACTATCATGCTGCTCTGCTTTTAACACAAAATTATAGAAAACCAGTTACACTGGCAACCCCCTGACTTTCAGGGTGAGGCTGTGTGAGCTTTCTCAACAGACAGAGCACGTGTTTCTTAAAAACCCGTTTCTGAAGCCTGGCGCTTTAGGTAAAGAGATAAGGCCTCCTTTCACAGATTATTATGTCTTTATTTCCTCAGTCACAAATCATTCTGCATTTTATCACTGGGACACCTGCTAAATGCTGGGCTGAAATCACTTATTCCTGCGTCTGGGCCACAAGGNGCTGCCTTTTTTATGAGAGTCTGAGCAGCGCCAGCATAGAAACTCCAATTTATGACAAATAGTATTACAACTATCATGATGCTCTGCTTTTAACACAAAATTATAGAAAACCAGTTACACTGGCAACCCTCTGACTTGCAGGGTGAGAGTCTGAGCAGCACCAGAATAGAAACTCCAATTTATGACAGATAATATTACAACTGTCATGCTGCTCTGCTTTTAACACAAAATTATAGAAAACCAGTTACACTGGCAACCCCCTGCCTTGCAGGGTGAGGCTGTGTGAGCTTTCTCAACAGACAGAGCACGTGTTTCTTAAAAACCCGTTTCTGAAGCCTGGCACTTTAGGTAAAGAGATAAGGCCTCCTTTCACAGATTATTATGTCTTTATTTCCTCAGTCACAAATCATTCTGCATTTTATCACTGGGACACCTGCTAAATGCTGGGCTGAAATCACTTATTCCTGCGTCTGGGCCACAAGGATGTCCACAGATGGTGGCACTTGCCAACAACCCCTGCAAATCAGCGCTGCACAGAGTTAAAAATGTCTGCCCCTTTCCTTTCCCCATCACCCCCTCCATTCTTAATTTTCATGTCTTGAGAAAAATATAGTACTGGTATTAGGGCTCACTTCTGCAAAGGATTTTAGCAGGCCCCATTTTTAGAGATGGAGTCTCCCAGGTCAGGGAAGGCCTTATTTTCTGAATGCCTAATGCATATTTAAAGGCTGATAATAGCATGGGATAGCTCCAAGAATGTTATATAACTTACAGAGTGCCTATTAAAAAATAGAGAGGCCCTGCCATTTCAAAGGAAAAAAAAAAAAAAAAAAAAAAAAAAAAGAAGCCTGTGAGATTCCCACCATCTGGATGGAGTCTTTTTTCTTCCCAGATGAATTAGTTGTCAGGGGAGGAATTATTTTAGGCATCGAGTAACCCCTGATTGTGAGTGACAGGCTAACACAGGAGCAGATGCAAGGTTAGTGCAGCCTATCCATTATGTGGAAAGCAGACCCCTGCATGTCCCACTCACTGTGCACAGGGGCCTGGGTTATTAAAAGAGTAACCAGAGGTGGCTCGGGCCCCGGAGATGCTTCACACCACTCACAGCAGGTGTTCCTCCACGTGGGAGAGAGCAAACTCTGGGTGCTTGCCAGGGGTGCTGCAGGAGGAGGGTTCTCTGTGCCCGCAGCAGCTCACGGATTTTCGGCACGAAGCACAGAGCCAAGAGTTTCAATCAAGCGGCCGCCACTGTGAGAAACTTTCTTGAGACCTGAATTCTGCAGAAATCTCGCTCTTATTTGAGAGTACGCTGTGTGTGACAACATCTCGGTGAAGCCAGGTAAACACAGCAAACAAGGGATATTTTGAATATCTTGGGATAAAGTCAGTTGTCACCATCTCCTGTTTCAGCTGATGGAAATGTCTTTCTTTTAAACATAAATATGGATATCAGCAAATCCCCTTGTCCTTGAGGTCAGCTATGGGAATATTTACCTACTCAACAATATCATATTTATAATTTTATGCAATAAAACCATAGCCTGCAATATAAAAAAAAAAAATTACTATAGTAGAAGTGTGTTAGTTGCTGTCTAGAAACTTGTTTGCCTGATTTCATTAGGAATTTAAAACTCAAACCCTGACCCTTCAAATCTTGATAGAGGCCGCCAAGTTTAGCTGAGTATCTGGATTAGTCTCACACCTAAAACATTTTTCTTATTTAGTGGATCCAAAGTAAACCTGAGTTTACAGGATTGTCTGGAGAAGGAAAATTCAAAAACGAAGTGGTGGGCTGTGAAACATTTTACAGCCTGAAAGGCAAAGAATATCTGCAATAAATAAACACCAAAAGCCACAAAACAGCGACCTTTTTTTCGAATCTAATATAAAGGGATCAGATGTTCAAAATAAACAGGTACACAAAATATTCATGCTGTTGAGATCTGATAATTTTCCCATTAGAGAGCTTTGTGGAACTCAAGAGAACTGTGGACAGTGCCGGCTGAAAGGAAAGAAATAAAAAACAGTGACATCTTGTGGTAAGCAAAACGCTTTGGTGAGAGAAACCCAACTTTCCATACACGCGCAAAAATCCAGACGTTAGACTCCGGCTATTTAGAAGTTGAGGTCGTGACTTTTCCCCGCCTCTGGGCTGCTTTTTGGGGTTTTTTTTCCTGTTTTTGGTGAGCTCCTAAGTGCTGCTGTAAAGAAAGAGCCGTTCCCACCAAGAAACAAGCAGTAGCTACCTTGAGTTTAAATGCAGATATTCATGTCTCGCTGCTGCCTGTGTTGTATTTAGCAAAAACCACTGGTCTCTGCCTCTGGGTTGCTGAGGCACAAGGTGAGGAATCCTTGACCCCACCGTCTCCCTGCTGAAGGGCTGTGAAGCTGAAGCTGCAGCTCAGGGTAGTGTCGCTTCTGGGGAAGGCCACGACGAAGGAAAAAGGAGCATTTTCTTAGAAAAGACCCCTAAAGTGACCCACTCTGCCCAGGCAAGCATCTGCTGTTGGGAATGGAGTTGGGAGTATCAGAACAAGAACTTACCAAGTCCTTGCTCTAATTTCTGATTCCACAGTTTGACTAAAAATAAATCAGGCAGAGAGACTCTGGCAAAATATTTCTTGAGCCCAACCAAGACTACTGAAATCTGCAGGGACTTTTCTCTCTGACCTAAAGGGAAAAAGACTTCAACCTATTATTATCCAACATTTTCTGTCTTACTCCAGAGTTTCTTCTTAAATCACGTTATTTCTTTGCCAGGGCAGGTGGCAGTAATAACATAATAAAAGCTTGATAATTATTTTAGGTGCCATAGACCGTCTGGTACAGTATCTCCCAGTGAGTAATAAATACTCTGAAATTACTCCATTTAATTTGTTCCTTTTGATTGCTTTTGAGATAAGAGGAGAATGTTACAGGTTTGGGTTTTTTTGTGATTAAAAATTCATTTTAAAAACCTGTGAAGAAAAACTTCCAGATTTCTTGAGATCTGCCAAATTTATTTCTTGACAAAGAAAGAATGATGAGAAGACGGAGGTATTTTGTGGGATATTCCAAAGCTCTAATTAAGAATTCTTGGAAACTGTCAAAATGAACCTTAAGGTGAGCACAATTCCTGGTCCTCATTCAAGAGCATTGGAATTAAAAGAGTTGTGTGCCTTTATCTGCGGTGGATTCCTCATTCTGGGCAAAAAACGCAACTCTTTGCCATAAATGATAGGCCTACAATATTCTGAATGTTGCCAAGAAGAAAGAGGAAAACATTTTATATCAGGAAAAAGTTACAGGTAACTTCTGGCCAAACCACGAACCTGATTTCCATTCAGCTTCAAGTCTTAAATAGACAAATATTTGCTTTATAATGCAGTTGAAACAAATACATTTCCTGTTTTTTACATAAAAGCACACGTTTAAAAACAGCAGACTCTAATTTCTATTTGACTGCTTCTTTGCCACGGAAAATCTTGGCAGTACATACGTTCAACACCTGTCAGTCACGTCCATGCTTGAACCTGAAAACTGAAGTTACACAAAATGATGATTTTTTTCTGAAAACGAAGGGCAAAATACTTGCTATCTTCCATTGTTATTCTACATAGAAAAACAAATATGTTGTTCTAATTTTTTTTTTTGTTTGTAGGTGACTGGGAAAAAAAGCAGTTCAGTGTAACTCAGGATGTTTGTGTTTTCCTGCAGGACGCTTTTGCAGAGCGCAGTTCTTTTCTAATGTAGCAAGTGAAAAGCAACGGGTTGGAATTCCAGTCCTCTGTATGGCAGTGAAGAGTCTGTGAAGACGCTGTTGATCCCTGCAGGCACCAATATTTTGAATATTAAGGATCAGGCTTTACATCTGACAAAGCGTCTTGAGGTTTCTTGGAACCCGCACTGGCGCTCCGTCAGTCCTGGTCCTCGGATTGTCCCAGCAACCATTCCAGTGAGGGAGAGAAGACTCCAAGTCTCCCTAAGGTCCCTGTCTGTGCAGTCTCTTATCCGACTGACCAAAATCCAGCTGTTTGCTGGATGGAGGCAGAGCAGGGGCTGCACTCCCAATCAGTTCCATACCAACCCCCGTGGTCAAGCATGTCACCTCAGGGTGTATAAAACTCAGAATGCTGGAGGAATTAGGAATATGTTGAGGTGCGGTAGTGCTCACCAGCTCCTGGTCTTCATTCAGCGAGGGTTTCCAAGAACATGGGACTGTTTCAGGGAAAGAGCAAGTTGGTTTAATCTGGATTTTTGGGAAAGGTGGTGTTGCACCCTCTGAAGGATGCAATAATTGATACAATAATCCACTGCGTAAAAAAAAAAAANTATCACCCTTAGCTGCTCCCTCTCTTAGCTCTCTGCTTGGTGTTGAATGTGTCTCACACCATTAAAGGGGTGATAGAGCAGTTCCATCTCCTCATCCTAACCCAGCTGCCTCTTCTTTTTCCTCTTGGGAACATGGTGCTGTTTCCCAAACAGCTGAAACGAGCCGTATTTTGCTCCTAAGCACTTCCCCAGTGACTGAAGTAAGAAGATGTCGTGCTCTTTGCCGATGGGAATAAAATCACGCATGGAGACGCGGAGCTCAGCTGGAAGAGCATCAGGCTGCTGAAAGATCAGAAGTGAATCATTATTTTACTATTTCTAACCTGCGTGCTGTGAAAATGTTCCCCAGGCCTAAACCACGACGGGGGCTTTTGGACCTTGGTGGGTATTTAGGCACTTTAACACCAGGAAATATTCGATCATGATGTCACCGGAGGAACTGATGTCAGCCTGTGACCACAGCAGGAAAATGGGCATTCTACCGGTGTGCACGGGCCACCGCACGGATTAGGAGTGTTTTAGTCACATTTAGGTCATAATTGTCCATAAGGCGGTGGTCTGAGTCACAGGAACTTTCTTAGGAAAGCTAAGGTGACCCGTTTGTTGGCTTTGCAGACTGAGATTCTACCCAAAGCCGTACGCAAGGTGTGAAACAGATCTTTGCCACCTCTGAACTACTTAGTCTTGGCTTTATTTCTAAAAACGGAAAGCAAACCTCGGTGAAATGTTTAAAACCAAACTTGTACAAATCTGGACGGGTGGGGGGGGAGGTTCTCATAAAGTCTCATGTAGGAAACGTCAGGATCTGCAGATAAAATACAAACCCACTAGGAACAACTGAGGATCCGGGAAGAGGCGAGAGATACCCGGGAAGAAAGAGAGCAAATGGGCTCCCACTGCAAGCACAAACAGATTCATGGCTTCTCTAACCTGCTTTTGGAACCCAGTGCTCCACAGGGCACTACCCCGCCGGCTGCAGTTGCCAGATCACATCCCACTTTGGCCCCAATCCCATTTTACAGCCGTAACCAGCGCTGCGGAGGTGGTCAGTGGCCTCACGGAAGATTTGCGTTTCGATGCTGTGTTAAACTCCTGCGAAGAGGCTGAGGGTCGGTGACAGAGGCTGCGGAAGGACCATTCTCACCGTGGCAGCTGGGACATTTTCATGCAGAAATGAAGGGCTAGCACCATGCCTAAGTGGGTGGAAGAGCAGGGTTAGGGATTTCCCTGTTTGAGGGATGCTCCGAGCCCTGCGGCTTGCTCTGTACGCTGTTTTCCACTAACATTCTTCTGTTCTCC
>VYZQ01008437.1:70975-120769 GCA_013400655.1 Mystacornis crossleyi
AAAAGCTGAAGTTAGGCTTTTTTTGTGTCCAGGATGCTTGTTCTTCTTGCCTCCAAAGGGCTGAGAAATGCTCTGGGTTTTAGAAAAGAAAAACAAAAGAAGCAAACAAAAAAAAACCCAAACCACCCTTGCAGCCAGTTATCTGCAACTTCTTGACTTTCATTCTGTTCTGCAAGCCAGAGGAGCCAGGTTCTCCCCAGATGAATTTGCAGCTGCTGCTGAAAAGCAGAGCTCAGCAATGCAGACCCTTCAGGTACATAAATGGACTCCCAAGCCATCACTCAGGAGGGGCCTGGGCCTTGTGGATGAGCTTTGTGCATGGTCTGTCCAGTCCATCCATTAGTTAGTGTCAAGCCCATCAATTAATCCATCAGTTAGTGGAAATATTTTATCAATCAAGTTTAACCAATGACTTTTTTGGTGAGTTTTAGGTACTTCTTTACACTGCTGCATCTGTGTAACCACAGACAAGCAGCAGCATATATCCCAGATACATTCCTTATCCCTGAATGCTGCAAGGCTGGAATCAAGGTAGAACCTAGCCTAGGAAAAGCAATCAAAAATACGACCTTTTATGCAGGCAAGGAGTACAGAGTTGTGTGGGTTTTATTCCTTAATTGCTTTTTTCTGGAACATTACCCAGGCACCGTGTTTCCCCGGGCATGCCTTTTTTAGCCTGCTAAGAAGCAGCAAAGTCATACTGCTGACTTCCTGCTGATTAAAAGAGGAATTCCAACGGATAAGTCAGTCATACAAAGAAAAAATAATTGTTAACAACAAAACAATTGATGAAATAATCATCAATGATAAACTTCTAATTGTGGGGTTTATCTCCTCGCTGCCTTTCACCACCTGTTACAGATTTGATGGCTTATCATCATTTTCTTGTTCATTACTGATATCCCAGGTGAGTAATACGTTGGAGGGAGTATTCCAGGAGTACGAGGCAGAGGAATTGTGTGAGCAACCATTTATTGGGATTAATGAGTGCAAGGACAGTAAAAGCTGCATGGGAGGGTAGCAGCAGTGTTGGCAATAGTCGGGGAGAGAAGGACATCTGAGACAATGATTTGATTAAACACAAAAAATCAATCATTTATAAGTGTCCATCCACATTTCCGGCTAAACCTGATGTGGTTCTTAACCCCTCTCTCCCCTTGGTGTACATGTCTTACACACTGTAAAATCAGCATCACTGGAATTTCCATTCACCCAAATTTGCTTGGAGTGTAGCAATTAATAGCGAGTGAAAAATTCCAGACTCCACAGAGGAGCATTTTAACCAACTCAGCCAGTGAAGCACCTTGAGGACATCAGTGTGGTTTGGTTTTGCAAGTGTTTCTCAGGGGAAAAAAAAAAAAACAAACCAAAAAACCTGAGTGTCTTCAGATTGTGTCTTTAGCACCTGTGAATTTCCACGTAGGTCAGAGGTGGACTGTGGATTTTTGCTGTGGTCAGGGATGGCAGGAATCCATCCAAGATTTTTCTTTTCACCCTGTGTGTATCTTGACTTGCTTGATCTCTAAAAAGTCAGGAATCCTGTACTAAATCATAAAATACTTTTGTTCATACTAAGTCCCAAAAGATCTCAACTCTTAAATTAGCTGCTGACAGCCAAACCAAAGCAACAGTGATTTCAGTACTCCAGGCCATTTCTTATGGAAAGTAAATCCTCCTAAATGTGGGTCTAATATGTGATGATTTTTTTTCTGTGTGATTAAAAGGGTTTTTTTCCTTTTCTACCTCTGTAAATTCTTGTATCATTCTGTAGAATTAGTCATAAACAGGTACGTTAGTCCACGTCTACAGTGCTTATATGATAACACTTTAATTTTAAATCACAAGTGACATCTTCTGGGAGCTGGGGGCCTCCTTCCATGAGGACTTCTTTGGAAAATCTATTTTCTTGTCTGTAAAAATGTGATTTCTGGTATTTTGCAAAGAGATATACATAACATACACAAGTCTTCTTTAAACCATAAATAAAAGGTTTACATAAAAAGCGCCTATAAATCAAAATATTTGCTACACGATGTTTCAGAAGACTTTCTGAAAGAGAACAGGAGCTGGTGGCTGGTGTTTGTTCACAGTCCAGATTGCTGTCACTCTGGGTGTCTGGGTGATGGAGGGAAAACCAGTTTCCATTCTCCAGCAGCCAAACTTTCAGGCTGGGAAGTTCTCAGGGAGTTTTGGCCCTGCAGATGAAAGTGTGGAACTGAGGAACCGATGCCTTTGGCGTGACACCAAAGCGGAGCACCAGCACAGCACAATTTGTGGAATGGCCTCAAAAACGTTGGCATTTTCTTACTGCAATTGTTTCATTCTCTCTTGCTCTGGGCACCTTTCTCCGCAATCCAAACAGAACTGCCAGGGATTAGGCTGAATCCCCTCACTGCTAATATTTTAATCCTTTTGCAGCTCATTGCCCATAGCTGAACTAAGCGCTGGTCAAGTGCCATGTCAGTAGTTCAATGGAATTCAGACTTTGGCACTCTGAAAAAGGCAACAGATGTGCTTTAATGATTATCTAATAACTTGTATTTTTTTTTTTTTCAGTTTGNGTTTGCTGTGCTAATGGAATCGAATCTCGTTGACCCAACAGACAAAACCGTAACAGTAGGGACATTAATGGCAAGACAAAGGACGTGAACAATGCCACACTTTGGAAAAGGTCCAGAAACCCAAGTGCTGCAAAGTGCACTGGGAGCAACAGACAGGTTGACTTCCATTTCCACGAGCAGCTGCAAAAATTACCTCTGCAGCCTCTGAATTAACTATGGGAATACGAACTCAACGTGCCTTCAAATGAATGTTCTGAAAAAATCACTGCTTTTCCTGGGACGGGGAAAGACCAGAGCAAAATTTCTGTTAGGAATCAGTAAACATGCCAGATGTCCAGATCACAGGTTTCACTCCGGACTGCTTCAGTGAGGAGGTGTGTAAAAGGTTCATTCAGCTCGTGATGCCTGGTTTTACACATGAAATTTCAAACACTGCAGGCAGCAGTGCATTTTAAGAGTCTTGTCCTCTTAAAAGTCTGGTGGTCTCTGGTTCGTGTTCAGTGACTGCCAGGCCGTGTGCTGGGCGGCCTAGAAAAGTAATTAACAAAATGGCACTTGAACAAAACTAGGAATGCTGCTGGAGGTGTAAAACTAGAGATTTGCAAATCAACTGGACTTAAAATTTGTCATCCTTTCTCAGATGCACCTGGATGTTGTGGCAGCAGGGTTCACTGTTTATCACCAGCCTCTGCTGCTCCGATGCTCTGATCAGGAGCAAGTGCTGAACTCCTGCTGTTTTCTTCAAGGATTTTAATGGCAGTGAAGCATCTCAACGCTTTTGTGGACCTGGTGCAATTTTTTAAGATACCAGAACTTGCCAGGAAATATTTGCAGCAGCAAATAGAACTGTAAACAAGCACTGTTTCAGAATTGTCCCTTAGCTCCTGCTGTCACTGCTGTGCTGGTCCTTGCCCCATAGAGTAAAAGTCTTCCTTATGAGAAGCTTAAAAATATCTTGAGAAGGCAGAAAACAAGCAGCTCTCTAAAACACAGATTTTACTTGAGAGCTGATATTTGTAATATTTGAATATTGTAATATAGAATACCTGTAATATTTGAATATTTGACTAAATTATATTTGATATTATTTTTTATTTCTAATGTTCTTTATTTGCCTCCAGATGTTGTGCTGTGGAGCTGCTCTGTTCCCTCAGCGATTCCTGGCTTTGTTCAGATATCACATTGCAATTTTATATATATGTTGCTAATCGAGGCGATGAAATGTTTCCTTCAGCCTCGTGCAGCTGGAGTGACTAAATCGTGGTAGGCTGCGTGGCATTAAGGAACAACAGCGAGCTGAGAATCAAATCTCAGCACACAGATCTGGGCTAAAGGATCAGAGGCCCTTTTTTGAATCAAAAAAAGTCTATTGAGCTAAGGGGCTTGTTCTCTCTGTACATCTGCTTCAACAGGGGCCGTTTTCCTGGTGCTCCCTCCTTCCTGGTTGTTTTCCTTTTGCCTTATCCAGGTCGAATTTGATCTGGCTAGCTCTGTCTGGAAAACACCCTTCTGCAGGCACTGCAATATCCTATTTATATCACCGGTGACATTAATGGCAAACGGGGCACATTCGTAGCATCACAGGAGAGCTGTCAGATGTTGAGGCCATGACTTCTCTTTATCTCTCCAGATGACAGCGAGTAAATATTTTGATGTAAGGGACTTAGATAGAAGTCTTTGATCTTCATGTGTGCCCTGCAGAAGCTTCTGGACTCCAGCAGACATCAGTCATGCTAACAGACAGCTGTCAAGGGAAGCCGGGGCTCCGTTAATTGGCAGATTCTTCTCTGATTGCTGAAATTTGGGTAAGAATCTGAAAAGTGTTGTTCTGCCTTCTGCAGGCTTCAAGCCTGGGAAAGGAACAGATAGTGGGATTCAGCTTGCTGGCACCTCTGAGCACTTTTATTGACCATGTGGCTGTCAGAGGGGACTGACCAAAAGATCAGAGATGAGCTGATTTGCCAGATGCTGGATGTTGTTTTAGTTTGAGCTCCAGTGAAACCTATATGCTTTTGGGAGCCACCAGAGATAAGAGGAGGAAAATGCTCAAGAGGGAAATGACCTACCTTGCTGGACATAACAATCACCCAGGCAGGAAACTTTGCTGATGCAAAGTTAGAAACCTTTAACCCCATCCTGCAAAGCTTTGGCCCGCGGAATTGGATGGAAGTCTTGCCTTGCTAATCAAGGGGACAAAATCCTCAGTGATAAGCGCTGCAAACCAAGCCGTGTGCTCCTCCTTCTGCACTTCCCCGTGCCAAAGCCACCCTCCCAAGCACCCCGTAATCCATCAGGGAGAGATTGCTCAGGGGAGGTGTCTGGCCCAGGGTGAGTTCACCCACACTGTCAGCCATCCACAACACCTCTGCTTGCACATGTGAATTGAGCTGTGGGCTTCAGCTGCAGGGATGTCTCATCCAGGTCTTGGTATTACTGGTGGCCTGCTGTGAATGTAAACTTTGGCAAATAATTTCACCTCTGAAGGTATCCGTTCAGGAAGCCGTGGGATTGAAGTGCTTTCCATTGCTTTGTAGAGTTCCTTGCCAAACTTTATTTAGGTAAGGACCTGAGCTGTCCAGAGTTTAAATCAAAATAGATATGGACAGGCATGTCAGTCTGTTTTAACTACCTCCATCCTCTGTGACTAAAGCTTCTCTCATCAGCAGGCAGCTCCAGACTTTAGAGCAAACACGAGGCTTTTCAAATTCCATTGCATTTTGCAGAGAAAATTTATTTACCGTGCCAAAACTGTCATGGTCTCACAGCAATAAAACACCCTTTGCTCTAAATTTGATGCTTGAGGGTATCGCTGGTTCTTGGAGTGTTTGGTTTATTTTAACAAATTCTCTTTATGTTTTTCTGTCAGCTTCTACTTTTCCTGTCAACCTCCAGTTTCCCATCTCTCCATCTCCGTGGCTTTGAAGCTTATCCCTGATAAAAGACAGCACTTATGTCAAAATACACTAATGTCAGTTTGACACGCAAGTGCACAGTCTGGAAGCCGTTTGGCTTGGCAGAATTATCTCCCTTGGCAGCCTCGCCACAGCTGGGTTGAGCTGCTGGGCACTCGTGTGCTTGTCCCACTCTTTTTGTCAGAGGTAAACCCTTGGGACTTTAATCAGCTCACATGAAATAAACACCAGTGAAAATAGCTCTGAAAAAACACACCAGGCTGAGACTGTTTCCTGGGAACTAGTTTCTTGTTAGTTTTGGGGGTTTAGTTCAGGGCACCAGGGTAATCCAGGGAAATGAGTAACAATGTCAGACCCAGCACTTGCTCCTGTCCTTCCTCCTCTTCTTCTGCTAAAACAGTGTTTTTAGTGAATGAAGGCAATGAACAGTTCCGAATTACTACAGATCATTTAACTGGTGTTTCTGAATAACTCTGCTGTGCTCCTGACTGCAGATCATCTTTTTACTGATTACTCTACAGGTGACCTGTATTAATACCAGCTTTTATCCACGGAGAGATCCATCCTGTGACTTGGGTTCTGGGCTTTGGGTCTAGATCCTCCCTTCCCAATCTGACAGGTGGAGCCAGAAATCCTCATCCTGGCAGCTGCATGAGCTGTAGGTCACAGGCCCTGCAGCTCAGTGTGAGTTTTGGGACTCCCGCTGCTCTAAATGCAGCTCTCTGGAACACGATGCTGTAAAATGACAGGGTAGCATCACTTGTCACCTCACAAAGAAGTTGTGAATACACGAATATTCCCGTTTGTGTTGCACTCAGCCACTGGGGTGAGAAGCACCATAAAAATGTGTGAGGAGTTGGCACCAGTCTGTGAGCAGTGGTGCAGTTCGGGGAGGCCTCAGTGAAGGCTGCTGAGTTGGTTTTAGAGGGGAGAATATTTTTACACACCGAATGAATTCATCGTAGGGGGAATTGAGTTGTGTAACAAAATAAAAAAAGGAGGAAGAATACTTTTGCTTCAGAATTTCAGATCTGAAACAAAGAACTACAAGGAAATCCCAGCATTTAAAGTTGAGATTTTTACTCCCCTAGAGTTAGAATAAATTCTCTAGTGTCTATTACAAATACAGAGTGTGCATTGTGTTCCAGTGTTGCAGGTTTTGGTGTTCACACTAAACAAAGAAAACCAGGACAGGGGTCTTTACAAGAAGGCAGTGTGGCTGCTGAAATCCAGGCTTAAAATTATCACTGAAGAGCTTTCCACAGAAACATGGAATTCCTTTTGTAATAAGGACAAAATCAGCAATCACTAGGATGTAACAGAATGTATTAACTCAGAGCCACTTACGGAACAGATCTCTGACCACTGCACAGAGTGGTGATGGAGTTTTCCATAAAAAGACTCTTTTCTGTTTGGATTTGGATCAGTGCTTTGTTCAGTGACTCTTGATGTTCCATGCATCCCAGTGTCTCTAGAAAGAAGAAGAGGATGATCCTTGTCTCTCTGAGAGCTGAAAGCAAGTGATGGTAGTGACAAGACAGTTGCAACATCTCCATACATCATTATTACCGATTTATTTTAAACCAGAACTTAGAGAACCACAAAGGCCTCATCGTGTTCTCAAACCATGCCCCATGCCCGGCTCTCTGCCTCTCCTTCCTCTGCATCAGATGATGTCTGATGCTTTACTAGGAAGTAGAGCAATGAATCAACACCTTTATAGAACAGAAACAAAACCTTTGCCACATAGTCTGAGAAGTTTTTGCACACTGGAGATCGTGCAAGAAGCCTTTCTAGTTTTAATTGCTAACACAGATTTGAAAAATAGTCCTTTCACAGACCCGTGAAATTAGGTATGGTCCAGCAATTCAGAAAATAGTGAATGCAGGGAAGGACCATAAAACTGGAAGTGCTGTGAGTTTATTTTTGAGCCTAGATAAGGTTACAGCCAATGGCACTAAATGAACACATGGCGATCATATTGCAGATTAGGCTGAGGTAAACCTTACAGAGGTTTTGATACTTAAAAGACACCAACATTAAACTTTTAATTAGCAAACGCTCATTCTTGGATGAGCAGCCATCTCACAGGTGTGAATGCTCAACACTGCAACGACTCAAAACAAGGGCGAGAGAAGGAGGGGCCTTACATCTTCTCCAGAGTATCTCTGGTAAAATGAGTTGCAAAGAAAAACAGGGAAAAACACTTTTAACCAAAATTCTGTGTTTGGGGGCCACGTTTCTGAGGAGCGAGAGGCTCCAGGGAAACTTGCACCAACAGCACAGAGCCCATTTAGCCAGACAGGGGGAGATCCGTGCCGGTGTCCCACTGGTTGCCATGACAGCTGGCAAAATTCAGCTGCCACCGGGGTGGGCAGCAGCAGTGGGGGGCCTTGCTTGCTGTCTGGCCACGGGGGACCACTACTATAAGCTGTCATCACTCATCTAATGAGCCTGAAACCGGAGCAAAGGCTCCCTGGCCGCGCTTTGCTATCTTTAGGAGGGGTGCCATGAACCCACGAGTGCCGTGTGTGGCAGGCCCAGTTGGAGGAGCTCTGGGTGCCGATGACAGAGTGTCAGCATCAGTTCACACACTTAATCCCGGGCTCAAGCAGGGCAGGCTCTGCTGTCCCCGGCGTACAAGCACACATGTGCCTTTTCTGGGTCAAGCTTTAAAAGTCCTCGTAAGTCTCTGAAGCCGCGGGGTGCAAAGGAAAACAGCCAGCATCCTGATTTTGGAAGCCTGTCCTTTGTGTGGCCAGTTTTTCTTTCATTCGTTCATTCATTCATTCGTTCATTCATTCGTTTGTTTGTTTGTTTATTTATTTATTTATTTATTTATTGCTCCCTTTTATGGTGGGATAAATCCTGAGAATAAACAAAAAGTGTGTTTATAAGTGCCATGGGTTGACCACGGTTCAGCTCGACAGGGAACGAACACGGGGCAATATCGACAACATCAAAATGATTTTAAGAACACGAAGTCCTGAGCCATAAAAGCTCGCTGAAAAACACCAATATCTGCACCTACAGTCGCAGATTTTTAATATATCGACTAGGTTTTTGTTGCCAGGCGTTTTCCATCCTGCAATGAGGAGCTGTGCCATCGGTGGGATCTGACCTCAGGTTTGCAGGGTGGAGGCAAGGAGAGCTCCTTCCTTGGCACAAGACAACGTTGGGTTCACAAGCCCACTTTTGGAACAAGCCGAGGGATGTGGCAGTGAAAACAGCAGGGGGAAATACCTGGGTGTTCTCCATATCTCAGCATTTTTGGCCTCGGGCTCTCCCTGAGCTTCAGCGTGAGTCATTACCTGCTGAATCAAGCCTTGGGCTGGTTTGATTGTCAGAACGTCCAATTAAAAGGGAAGGAAATGAAAAAGAAAATTAGGAAAATACTCCTGGAGAGCCACCTGCGTGAGTATCGGGAGCTCATTACACATTTAAGATCTTGCAATGAGCTATCTCAAATGCATCGCCCCCAAGTATCAAGGAATAATTTTCTTTCAGATACACTCTCTAGAAGCAGGATACAAGGCCTGCAAGTGTTGATTTGGTATCTCTAAAGTTAAAATGAGCTCAATTTGAAATTGATTTGGGCATAAATTTCAGGAATTAAAAAAAAAATTATGCACTCGGCTACACAGAGGATGAGAAGTTTTAAACCAGACATGCAGACACACTCTGGATTTTCATGAACTGGGCGTTTTACTGTTATTTCTCTCCTCAAAGTCTTGTGTGAGTGGCAATTGCTGTGAGCTTCTGCCTTCTCACCCAAGGCATTGGAAGCTTGGAGTGAGGGAAATCTCCTTCTGTTAATATCTGATAGCAGTAAATGAAGTAGGGCTGAAGCACCAAACTCAGACCCAAAGATTTAAGTATATTCCTGACAAGAGGGTTTGTGCCAGAGTTGTGAAACTAGCTCCAAAATTTGGATTTAGATTCTTGCTACTTCTAGAAAGCTCATAGGCATTTGAGTCCCTAATTTCATCTCAAACTTAACCTCCTTCTCTTTTCAGAAGTGACACACAACAGCAGCAGAGAACGCTGCACCTAAAGTTTCCTTTGCTTTGTTTGTAGACCAGGCTTAAGATCTCCAAAAACTTTAACCCATGGATTAAAATATTGGATTTTAAAGCAAATAATATTTCACATTTTTTCACTGACTACGAGAACAATAATGGACACCCAGCTCTTTGGAGGAAAAAAAAAATGCCATTATGGAAATGTTAATTTTGGTTTGAAGGTGTTGGCATTTTCATGCAAAACTGGGGCAGGAGAGCAGGAGAGCACAGCCAGGAATTCAGTCTTGCAATCCTTGTACAGCTGAGTATTATTTGGTTATGATACTTGGGTCACCTTGCAGTGTAAATAAAAATCAAACCCTATGAATCAGGTAAGGGGATTTGGGCTCCTGCTTTTGGGCCTAACTTCTGTATGTTTGCCTAGGAAATCCTTCTGTAGCCCCAAAATTCCACTGCAATTAAGAAGCAGAGGTGTCGATTTTAAAGCAGTGAACTGACTCAGAGCTGACTGGCTTCAGCTAGAAATGACTGCAGACCACAGAGATGGAGAGAAAGTCAGGACAGAGTGTGGACAGCAAAGGAATCAGCTCAAAAGGAAAATGCTGAGGAAAGCCAACTTAAACTTCCCATCAGAAACCTGCATTTCGCTGAAATATGTCGAGGCTGCCATCTGCTGACGGCAGGAAAGGTCTGGCTACCAACAATAAAGTTACCTCAAATATTATTTGTAATAATGTCATTTCAAAGTTAACCTCTTTCAGCTCTAGATAAAGACTTAATCTTTGGCTGGAACTGAGAGTTTTCTTGTCTGAAATGTAGAAACAATTTCTTTGAACATTTACCTCTGTTGTTTCAAACCAACACTTCAACATAAACATTCATTTCCTAAACGCACAAAGATAAAGAGGAGAAAAGGACAAAAAAAAAGTGTTTCACTTTGAAATAATAGTTTGGAATCGTTTGCTTCTTGTTAGCATTTGCCAACTTGTCATATTATATTTGGAAAAGAAAGTTGATTTATTGAAAAACTTTTGATTAAGAAAAATATTTATTACAAATAGTGGAGCTTCTTACAGTCAGAGGAGACTGATTTCCCTTTTAGATGGTCACATATCCCAATTTTTAAAATATTTTTTTATTAACAAAAGTGTAACTTTTGGGAGTACATAGAGGACATTTTACAGGTGTGACACGATTTTTTCTATATGTGAGCAATATTGACATATTCCTGCAGCTCATTATTATACAGAATATATTATATTATTATATTTCTATATTATTAGAAATATTTCTACAGCTCACCAGCATATTGGTGTTTGGGGTCCAGAACCAATTCAGAGCAATGTGCCCCACACAGCCATGTTTAAAAAGCTAAAATTGAAGGTGTAGAAAACAATCCTCTTCCTCATTCTTCGAAATGTTTTTCAGATTCATGGTAAGGTTTGTGTTTGCCCTGAAATGAAGCCACAGATGATTATTTTTAAGGAGAAACAAAGAAAGAAACCCAAAATAAAAATATGCCCAGCATCCAGTGCACTTGCTTCTCCTAATCAGGCCGACTGGGGAACTGAAATTCAGTGCTATGAATATAAACATACCTGCAGTATTCTGATCCTGTCTTTTTAATCAGAAATTTCATCTTTTTCCTCAGAAAGCTCTCTTAGAGAAAGTTTCTTCTGAACTGAAAGTTCCTGCTTCACTCAAAGGTATTTTCTGAAAAGTTAACTTGCTTGCTTGTTTGCTTGTTTTGCTGCATAAATTTCTTTTCTTCAGAATTATTCATTTCTTTGTACAGCACAATCCTTTTTTATTTTTTTCCCCCAAGCTTCCCTCAAGGGAGAGTTTAGAGGGAGGAGGATGACAAAACTTTGTGAGGGTTTAAAGGACAGCACGGGTGGAAGCAGGGCACTCTAAAGTTTGAAAATGTACCGAGTTTGCAGTGGGAGGCTGTGATCAGGGGTTGATCGAAAGTCAGAGGTGATTAGAGCTGATGCTTTGGAACAGTTTCAGCCAAATGCATTTCCATCAAAGCATGTTTTCTTAACTGGAGTCAAACATTTCGCATCAGACTAAAAACAAAGAAAATCTAGAGAAACTTCGCAGGCAAAGTTTGCTCAGAAAGTGTGAAGAAGATGCAGAGAGAGAATGCATGGACAGATTCTACTCCTTCCCAGTTCACAGGAAAATGAGTTTTTCAGTCTCCAAATGTCCATGACATTGCCTTTGCCTACTGGTATTTCAGCAGGCAACAGGGATAAGCAAGGTGCACTTCTGAGAGGATTTTCAGGTGAAGACAAGAAGTATTTTTCATTGGATACAGCAGAGATGTGGGATTGTTCAAAGAGAGCAGGGCCATGGGCAGAGCAGTAGGAAAATAGGAGGGAGCCCTGTGGCAATGCTCAGGAAAGGATGGATGCCAAGGCAAGAGGGAAAACTGCTGGGCTGATTGCAGAGGGAAGGTTATATATCAAACAACCTGTAAATAAACCCAGCATTTAAATATACCCAGAGGAACAGTTGGTAGATTTAAAACAGGCAGCACCAACTAGTACAGCAAAATGTAGGGTAGAATGAAATCCTGCCCGGGGTACATCCTGTTATATCTCACTGTATTAGGTATGATGACTGAGGTGGCCACCTAAAAAAAACNCATTAAACCTAAGGCATCAGCTAGAGCTGTTAAAATCCTTATTTTTCAAGTGAAAGAAGGACAACGGGAATAACCAGAGAACAGATTTTTGACTACTCCTGCATTTTTTTCTCTTATCACCCTGCATTTATTTTAGCGAGCTGGCAGGGTGCATTAAAATATTCTTGAAGCCCATGCTCAGGTTAGAGATCCCCTTTGGGAGTGTGAAGACAAAGCACTGCAATTCTGTATTGAGAGGGGCAGGAGAGGAGGGGCTTTTCCCCAGTTCTGTGTCAGCTCCCACTTCAGAAATAATAATAAGTTGCCCCCAGCCCTCTGCCTCCTTATCAGATGACTTCAGGCCCGGATTCCCCAAATATTTCTGCCTGTATCTCACACTGATTTCTCTGAAGAAAAATGTCTGCTCATGACAAGTTGGCAAGGCAAAACAAGGGGAATAAAGTTGTTTGGATTCTGGAGCACTGTTGCTCCCCATGCTTGACTCATGAGCTCTCTTCTTTCCAGAGTTATCAGTGCCTTAGGCTGCTCCAGGAAATACTGAAGGGGAATTTTGCTCTTAGTTAAGACAAATTATGTCATTTGAGATACCAACATTTCCCACTGAGCACTCTGAGAAAAATGACTGGAATACTGTCTCAATGTTATGAAAGTACCCAAGTATGCTTCTTTTATTTAGTTTATCTCACATTTTGACTATTTAAGGACCTCGGTATTAAACTCAAGAGTCCCAGTTGGTTAGTGCCATTTCCTTGAAGGAGATTACCTCCATATCTACAGCTGAATAAAAACTTTCAGGATGCTTAAGGCAGTCAGAGGCTGCTACAGGCAAATCCTTTATACATCAGATATTTCCATGACATTAATGAGGGCAGGTAAGGTGTTGCTCAACGGTGGAACACAAAAAAAAAAAATAAAAGGCTGGAGCATAAAACTGGCATATAAAGCTACACCATTTTAAGTCACATTTTGTCTCACACACTTCACGGCCTAGAGTAGTTCTGGAGGAGGGGATTTCTGTGGAAATCTTCCCCAAAAGAGTAACAAACAGTCTCATAAAAATAGAAACGAAAAAAAAATGAATGGGACAGTCAAGGACACTCTGTAAGACACAGCTCCACGGTTTGACTGAGAAAAGTTGTCAGGCTCAGTAAGAAGCACTGGAGGAATTTCAAAGAGTAGTTTTGAACAAGGCTGAAAGAGGAGGAAGAGTGAGGATATGCAAGGGAGTGACATGAGCAAGTCCAGGGTCATGACTTTGCCAAGGATTTTGGAACAGATACAGGGTGACAGGAGAGCACTTGCCAAGAGCAGAGCTGGGAAAAATAGATTTAATTATTAGTGGGTTTTAGCTGAAATGAGTGTCTAAACCAAAAGAGAAAGAGAAACGCAGCCAAAAAAACCAAAAACCAAAAAACCACACACACACCCCCAAAAAACCCCCCCAAACAAAAAACAAAGCACGAAACCCCAAAAGTGATCACATTTTCACAGTATTTTCAGTTGGTGCTTTTATTAATCTTATTAATCTTTATTAATTAATATTTCTATTGATAGTATCATAAAATTACATTGCTGTTGCTCCTTAAGCTTGAGAAAAAACCCAGGAAGATCTTGCCAGTGACCCTATGCCTTGGGATGGGATTTCCCAGAGAAGAAAGCTGCTTGAAAAATAGCAGATACGTTATTTATGTAGTCACCAGCATTTTTCAGGCGCGATGAAAACGACACTTTTCTAATAACTGCATCTATTTAAATACACAGAGTGGGGACAGAGGGGACAAGGGCTGATCTTTGTGAGATTCCCCTCAATTCCTGCCTCAGGGAGGAGGAGACAATTAAGAAGGAGGGAAACTAACCGGGAGAGGGCAGAGTTAGAAAAGCTACGGGAGGAGAAGGTTGCAGCGTGGAGCCGATGGTCAACAGCTCAAACCACGGGGAAATGGGGAAGGGATTTGGATGCCCAACTCCATGCAGGATGAGCTCTGTGAAGTGCTCCAAGAGAAAGGGACCGGGGCAGAATCTCGGCCAGATGAGCAGGGGGTAGCCCCAGTGGCAGCTGGAACTTGCACATCCCCTCAGCTGACTCCGTGCACTGACGGGACTTGCTCGACCTACTTTCCAAATCTTGGTACATGTGAGGCTTCAGCATAGCGGCTTTTTTGGAAACAGGATGCAATTTCAGGCAAGAATGTTCCCTCAAAAGTAAATAAACACGAAACGGATAGGATGTTATGTTCTATTAACACTAATCACAGACTTTTCTGATTGTTGAATTTTCTGAACACCAGATTCCTGTCAAGGCTGTTCCTGCTCTCTCCTTCTTTTTTCTTTTTTTTGGCTCAATGAGATTAAAAATCTATGATGTTTATTGTACATCAGTCAGGAAGAAATGCACTTCTTCAAGCCTTTTATATCTTCAATATCTTGAACGCAATTTGAGTTTGCGTGATGCCCTGTTACAGAAGCCTTGCCGTTCTGTATTAGAGTTGACTGGTTTTATTTTATCATGAATACACAGGGCTGAAAGGGTGCCCATTTACTCAGCATGACTAGGATGATGTATTTTCATCTCGAGGTTATCAAAAGTCCAGCCTGACATAAAAACTGCAGGTACAAGTAGCAGTTTCACCTTCTTCAAAATGATCACAATTTATTTCCAGTCTGAGATTTTATACTTGAGAGCAGGCAGAGTGCAAGTGAAAAGGCACAGTGTATATTGAAATTATGAGTTTGAGATAAATACTGATTGAAAAAAAATTAATTTTGTCATCTTGGTGAAAGGGTGAGATGTGCCTCTTTTTGCAGCCCACATTTCCTCACCTGCTGTTGTTCCCTGCTCCCTCAGATATGGCAGCTGAGGGGAGATCTCCCCTCCCTTTTTAATCATTTGGGGAACTATTTACAGGTATAAATTGTCCTCCTTGACACCACTAAGGGGTGGCTAAATTAAGGATGAGCTAGGCAGGTCACAGCACTGTGGAAATCTGTCTTTGGGACGTGAGCACTCCATGAAACAGAACCTACAATCTTCTCTGGTTTAGCTGTATGGATATTGTCATTTATGCATAGCCCAGCACCTCATGCAAAGTCTTTTCTCCTATGCTCATGATGTCTGATGTGGTCACCTAAAAAAACAGAAACTAGACAGGAATAAGGGAATAAAGGGAGGGTTTTACTGGAAGGGCCTTCAAAGGCACACCCTGGGCAGGCCAAAGGCAACACCCAAGATGGACCCTGAGTCACAAGTTCTTCACATTTTTATAAGTTTGGTCCATTTGCATATCAGGGTTAATTCGCCAGTTAAAGCTTCAGTTCATGATGTAATTTCCCCAAGCTTACCCCCCTTCTAAAGATTTTGGTTTACACATTTTGGGCCTAGGACAGTCTGGGTGCCCGTGGAGAGCAGGCTTCGAGAGGCTTTGTTGTGTCTGTCCGGCATAAGAGAACAGCAGCCAGCAGGCTACAAGAAACCTCAGAGTTACACACTAGGCAGCACAGGATCTGAAAAATATGAAAGTTAAAACCTAAGGCATCACTCACATAACTCAGCAAATGTCACAAGAGTTTGAAAATACAACTGGTATTTAAATAAGATGGATTAACATATAGAATAATGGAATTGGACTAAAATTCGACAAAGACAGTGAAATTGCCCGTTTCTTTCTTTTATATAAATCCAAAACTCGGCGTGCTGAGTTACAAATTCATTTTAATGCCAGTAGATGGAGCTTGACACTTCTTGCCAAGATCCCCTCACGTTAATACAACATGGGAATTCTTACTGAAAACAGAAAAGCAATTTTTGTTCTTTTCCTTTCAGCTTAATTTGCTGTTGTGGGTAAGATTTGCAATGAAAAATACTGTCCAACCATTACCTGCTAAAAGGCAGATTCAGACACTATGACTGTGCAGAAATACAGAGGGGAAGCTTATTAATGCTGCTTTAAAAGCATCGTGCCTCTGAATTGTTCTGGACTGTGTATTTTGGCATAACTTTTCACAGAGAGTCAACAGAAGTCTCGTGCTTTTGTGAAAATGAGGGCAGCAGGACTTAGTGTGGGGTTAAAGAAGGCATGTTCTGAAAAGCTTGAGAGCTTAAGGATAGAGTTAAGCGAAGTTTTACATGGTTTACTGATCTTGGCCTTGGTTTGCCTAACTCCTTATGAACAATCACTGAATAACACAGGAATGTTTCTCTCTTGTGAACGCAGAAAATTCAGCTCTTAGTCCACATATTTTAGATTAATCCTAATCAGAAGGATTGTCTGTCTCAGGGTTGTCTGTCTCATTTTTCTTTCCTGGGGATGACTTCACAAAATTTGTGAAGTGCACACTAATAACACACTTGCTCCGCCTCCAGAATTAGTAAGATAACATATAGACCTCTCCCACCTTGGAGTTATGAGGGTAGCAAGCTGTTCATTTTCAGTGTTACAGGTATTTTTTTTTTCTTATATGGCTACTTCATGCTATTTTCTGGGTGCAT
The DNA here is from genome assembly GCA_013400655.1 of Mystacornis crossleyi. Lineage (NCBI taxonomy): Eukaryota > Metazoa > Chordata > Aves > Passeriformes > Timaliidae > Mystacornis > Mystacornis crossleyi. The sequence continues at coordinate 87,607 of VYZQ01008437.1, forward strand.
AATCCTTCAACAAAGGAGTGACTTAGTAGTGGTTGGTCCTCTGGACAGCAGGAGACTGATTCCAGCTGGCGTGGCCGTCACAGCAGCGCGGGTTATCCCTTTTCCATCATGAGACCACAGATATTCATCTTGAGTGACGTGGGGAGAGGACTCATGCTAAGAGTCCTCAATAAAACATGCACAAGGGATGATGAGAACTGAAGGTCGCTGTGGGAAGCTGTGTTTCATCTCGAGCTACGGCACATGGCACGGCAATTCCAGCAATGGCAGCAGGAACAGGGCCGCAGCAGGACGGGGACAGGCCACGGCAGTGGGAGGGTGGCCACGTCCCGCATGAGTCACAGCAGATAAAATGCAGTAAAACAGCTTGGCCAGGACAGTGTGAACAGACACAAGGAGAGATAAAGTCAAGTGATGCTTTGAAGGTGGTCTGATCTTTAAATATGCTGCAGATTAGAGAGGTTGCGAGAGGGCCGAGGCCTTGCTGAGCAAGGCCTGGGTCGTCATTCCCAACTTTTTGTCCGCGTGAGGAAATGGGGGAGCCGTGTTCCTGCAGATGAGGCAGCAGTGCTGCCCTGGCCCTCCTGCCAAGGCGGTGCAGCCTTGCCTGGTGTCAGTGCTCTCCAGAGACAGCCCCGTGTTACACAGGGACGGCCCTGACCTCAAACGATCCCACTGCAGCAGGACCCCACTGTGCGGGGAACCAAAAATTTTTTTTTTTTCAAAATTCTTTCAAGTAAACTTCTGTGAATAAGGATGAAACAACATGAAGAAATCCCAGCCGCTGTTAAAGCTCATCCCAGTGATCTTGCTTAGGGTACTCAGCAAGTGGTGCCAGTGGGTGTCCTTGATTCAGTTCTCTGCTTCATTTGTGAGCAGCTCCACTTCCCCTTGTGCCTTGTCCTTCTCCCGTGGAAAAAATCACATTGGACTAAGCTCTGTCCTTTACCTCTTTCCAACGTCTTCAGAGGTTATTTCCTTTCTTGGTTAGCACTCAAGAAACCATCCTGATGCTACAGGCCAGTATTCAGAAGTACATCTTTTTTGAACAAACCAGTAGGAAATGAATTGCTCATTCAGACGGTTTCGGTGACACTGGATCACGGCCTTGCTCAGAAAACCAGCTATCCCGTTGTTAATTTTGGTTGTCTGTTTATGTTAAACCATTCTCCTCATTTTCTGTCGCTCACCTTCTCTGGGCTATTACCTCTCCTTCAATTCGGCCATGGCAGATTATGTGTTTGGCAATGGGTTTCCTGCTTCTTTTCTGAAGCAGTTAGGATGTCTTCGGGCTCTGGAGCAAAAATAAATGCTGACTACTCCTTTGATGCAGAGGAATGTTACAACATAGTCCATTACCAGATGATTAGAGGAGCAGAAATAAACCTTGAGCACGAAGCTGTAGTTCCCCACTCAAATGACACTGACCCTATTTTTAGGCAGGGAGTAGGCAGAAAGTAGATGAGGAACCAAAACATTAGGGAAATAATTTTCTCAGGCACCACCAGGCAATGACAGAATTATCTCAGCAGTATTTAGCTTTTGATACTGGAGAGCAGGAAAGTGTGTGAAGGGCTCTGGGACAGCCTCACCAGGCTCCCTGTGCTCCCGAGGAGGAGCACCATGGCTTGGAGGCAGCTGTGGAAAGGCTGAACAGTCCGAGGTGGACAAAGGTCTGAACAAAATGTGCAGTGTCTGCGTTTCCAGGGAAGTGACTGAAATTAATGACATCCTTCACGGTATTTTTAGGCTTTCTCTAATCCCTTACTCTTGAGGGCCGAATGATGAGTAGAGAAGAAACGATCGTGATGGGAGAGTGCCAGCATCCAGAGCTGGCAGATGCTAAAATTAGAAGCATTGAAAGGTTGATGGATGGTACAAGATTTTAAAAGATTTGAAATTTTTGGATGAGCCTATCGAAAGTCAGACACACTGGAGTGGAAGCAAGTGATTTTATTTACTGCCTCCATTCTAATGACACAATCACAGAAAACACTATCCTTGGAGGAGACAAGAGCCTCACTTCTACTGTAGTCACAGACATGCAGAAAAAAAATGCCATAAAAATTGATGTATTCATACCAAAGATCAGTTTGGACAGAGAATATTTTGCACAAAAAAAATTACATTTAGGCCTCAGAGTGGCTGGGGTTTGTAGAGAATTGCCATCAAGTGCTTTGTCAGCAGAGGTCATGAGACAAACAGCAGGTTATGCTATCACTGCTCTGACCCAGTCTTCCGGGTTTTTCCTAAAGAGAGGGGTTTTACATGTTAGCTCAGACAATTTATCAGACTGAATGCGTTTTCCTACAAAAAATGTTGCAGTAACAGTAAGACTACTTTAGAAGTTGGCCTCTTTTCTTCTGAAATTACATGAAACTCCCTGCTTGAAATGTGGGATAGGTAATTTGAAATGTTTCCTTTGGTTTCAGTGGTATTATTTAGGGTTTGTGTAGACTTAAGTGACAACAATCTGCAGCCTGGCCATAGCATCTATTTCACACAGCTCTAGAGGGATTAGCCTTTCTCAGGAATTCTTGTTGCTACAAATCAGTCAAATCCAGGGTCTACTGAGGGAAAATGAAAAAAGTGACGAGAGAAGGGGGAAAGAATCATTTATCTGAAGAAGAGAAAGCAGTTCATTGAAAGAAAGAGGTTTAGTTCTAGAAGTGGTGAAAACATGTAATGAATCATCATAAAACTGAACAGGAAACCACAGTGAGAATGGCACACGCAGAATGAAGATGGAAAGTTAAGGCCAGACTGGGAATTCAAACTGAGATTTCACCAAGGTAGTAAACACGGGAGTAATTTGCCAAGTAAGGTCATTAAGGAAGAAAAGCTTGGATAACTTGAGGGGAAGACAGATGTTCTGTACTTGAGAGAGTGGATTTAAGGTTTTACTGGCACTTCAGGAACACGGAGAAGAGATAAACGTAAAAGGCTTGTTGGACTCGGGACACGTTTCCTTTTCCTGTCCAGCAGGAAAAAACTCCTGCCTCTGATGTGCTGCTCCAAAGACAAGCACAGGTCAGGGGAGGACAGCTCAGTCAGGTAGGAGAGCACAGGCAAATGAGCTCTCACTCCTTTGAGTGGGTTGTAAACCCACTGAAAGTGAGAGAAGAAAGCAAGTTGTGTCAGAGGGGAATTTGAATTGATTTCTCATCGCACTGCAGTTAGATAACACTCTCTCCAAATTAAACACGGAGCGTGTGAAGAACTGTCATTAGCTTAAAACCTGTCCCCTGAAGAGTTTCTTTCTTTTCACCCGAAGATTTTTTTCTCCCCCGCTTCCTCTGGCCCTTCCGAAAAATGTTTTTAATGAGGGTTTCAAATGGGTTATGGATGGAGTGAAAGGTGCTCAGACAGATAATTACATTCTTCATAAACCCATTAACTGAAAGTTGGAGAGAGGTGGAAGGCGGGTAACAGCAGTGGCCACGTCCCATGACAGGTAGGAGAGGAAGAAGGCAGGGAACACCAAGGGGAATTTGCCGGAATAAACCCTGTGCTCCTGTCGTGTGGGAACGTGCTGAGTTTAGCACCAAGAACAAAGCATCGGTGTCTGTCCCAGCACCTCACTGTGCCACGGGGAAAGGCACGGAGTCCGGGAGGTGTAAATCCTGTGGGGAAGCCAAGAGCAGTGCTGCAGGGAGCTGCTGAACCTGACAGTCGGGAGGAGCCGGGATTGCAAAGGTATCACCAGCTTTGAACGCCGCAGATTCCTAAAGCTGGGAAACTCAAAGGTGTCATGTGGTGCTGGTCATGATGAACCACCATGGAAAGAGATGTAGGTAAAAGGGAGCAGAAAAATAAGTTTTTTTCTTTTCTTTTTATTTGCTGCTTTTTATTTTTTAAGGAAAATTCCTGTATGCCGTGGCTCCCAGTGAAAGGGAAAACTGAAGGGTCTAGAACTCACCTGCTCTACCTGACGAGGCGATCAACATTTTCCCCAAACTACAAATCCAACCTGTTTCAGTTATTGTTGGTCACTTCACAGGGATATTTTGTGTCTGAAGCTCTAGAGAGCAACAATCTCTAAATAAGCCCTGAAGAGCTGTTTCCATACAACCCTGTGACCATAAGGTGATGTTTGACGATAACTTTTGCTCAACTTTTATTTTCACTTCATAGATTTTTTTTCTTTCTCCCGCAGAGAAAACAATCATATCCTTTATTCGCCATCTTATTTCTTCTGCTTTTCTTGCCTGGACTGCAGACCAGTACTGCTTTTTCAGTTTCTATTTCATTCTTTTGGGGAATTAACTACAACTTTCAGTACTGACCACTTCGAGCCTATGACCCCTTTCACGCTTGTCCTGTGAATTTCCATCTGGTTGTTTGGTGCAGATGAAGCAGTAAAAAGTGCAAATATTCTCTGAGGTACTAAATTTCACACTTTTCTTTAAGTTTTACCCTTGTGGAAACTCAGGACAGCAGGCTGGGGATCGCACTAGGCTGGTCCTTTTCCAGGTTACAGCTGACACTACCAAGACTTCGCAAATAAAACTTGAAGCACCAGGATTTTGGTGAAATCTGCCCTGCAGAGCTGTCTTTTCCCAGATCTCCTCCTTACCTATTTTCTCATCCATCCCTAATACTATGGGAAGAGTCACCGTAATTTCTTGCTGTTCTCAGTGTCTTATTCAGATTCCCACTTGGATTTCTCAGCCCACAAATCAATTTTAAATCTCTGTCTCAAAGGACCAGTAAATCTGCTATTTTGTGCATTCTGTCTCTCATTTCTCCTCACGGGCCTCCTTGCTATTTTCACTCCATTTTATACTTCCCACCAAACCTGTTCCCCTCCTGTCCTCTTTTCTGCCTCTCCTCCAGGTTTCCCTCCTTATTCTCTGCTCGTTTTAAATAAATTTCTCCTTATAGCACACTTCTTTCAGCAAAGCTTTCAGTGATGGTCCCACCCATGTGCCTAAATCAAAGCCCTGCTGAAGACTGTGGAAAGGTTTTAATGGACTTCGGGTCATGCACTAAAAGTGGTGGTCCCTGAGGCTGCCTTTGTGTTGCAGTCTGTGGAATAAACTTCAGGAATATTCAGTGAATCCAAGTTAATTTTCTTCCTGAAAACTAAATTTTTGGTGTGTTTAAAGTACACCCGCTATTTAACTCAATGTAACTGGACGTATTTGTTAATTTAATCTGAAAAGGAATAAATCTTGGGTAATGTTCAAACCCAGAGATTGTCTAAATAAGGAAAGGATTGAAAAGAAAGGAAAACACCAGGAAAGTAATGGATTGAGAGCTTCCTGGAGACAAGAAGCAGGTATAGCCAAATGCTGGAGCTGAGGATTATTTAAAATTCCTTTGACCAGTGTACTTCTTTGTGAGATGGATCAAATACTGTTTCTATTAGATGACAGGGGTTCATTTCCTTTCCTTAGATAAACACTTTAAGGTGCCAGACTCCTCTGTGAGATGATAAATGACTTCCTAGACGTCATCATAAAGGAAGTTGTTCCTTATAACTGTTCTAAATCTGTTACATATCAAATTTCCTGTGCATGGCTGCCACTCTGCAACGCTTTCCAAACTGTATTTCACAAATGCACAGTGTGTCTTGTAACACCAAGACTCTCATTTTCCAGCTCCATCTTTGGCCCTGCTCTCAAAACACAGGAGGTCGTGGACTGGATTTAGAAGTTAGCATAACACATCCTGCCTACCTTGAATTACAAAAAATACACAACCTGGATGAGTGATTTATGAATTTATAATTACAGAGAGGACTGCTCTGTTTCAGCTCGGCCTGGTGAAGCTGAGAACAGCTGAAATCTGCTTATTTCAGTGATAGGCAATTCAGGGAGAAGGTTATTGCCCTCTTTGTTTTGGAAAATGTGGATGCTGGTTTATATGTCCTACTGGAAACAACAATAGAATCTGAGATTATGCTTGTACTCACGTACTTTCAGATTGCCTGATAGACCAATAAATATCCTGCCAGGCCTTTTGAATCTTCACCCATTTCCACTGACAGTAAGTTGTTAAAATAAGCCTCTCTTTTTGTGGCACTTGACATTTGAAACCAAGTGCTCGCTGTCAGATTATTGTTACCAAATTAATTTCTCCCTTGTCATAAAATAAAGTTGCAGGGTCATAGAAAAGCAGAGAAAATGTGGCAACAGTATAAGCAGATGCTTGGTGTTTGTCTGTGTCGTTGTTCATCACCAGATATTCTCTATATTGAGATTTGAGGCACGTGTCTGAAAATGCCCCTTTGTAATTGAGTATTTCTATTAATTCTTAGTCTTTAGCCACAAGAGAGACACTTATTTCCTTTGAGCCCCAGCCAGTTTTTTTCCTGTCGCTGTATCCGTGTGCCTCACAGTGTCCTTTTGGTGTTCCTTGGGCCAAAATTCAGGTGGACTTCAAGTGCCTCAAATTTCCATCACCAAGAAAGTCCTGAAGGAGCGACACAATTCACACAACCTTTTCTTCCGCCTCACAAATTATTCCAGTTTTCATAGAGCGCTGCTCTCAGCCTGGTTCTGTAATCCCCTCATCAAACAACACACGTTTTTAAAACTGCTTTCTGGATTAAGGAGTTCACACGCAATTAATTCAAAGCACTAGCACTTAAACATGTAGTGACCTGAGGCACAGAGGCAAGCGCACAAAAGGCAGAAACTGGAATTACTTGCTTTACGTGAATGTTGGGAGAATGTTTCAGAACGGCTGGAACAGCAAGAAATTCGTGTGGGATGGTGGAAGGAATGGTGAAAAAGCACAAGTCCTTGACATGTGTATTTGCATTTTTGCTTTTGTTTTAGCTTTGGAGCTGTTTGGGATGTGGTCGTGCCATTGCTTTGCCTTCCAGTGACAACTCTGAAGGTCTTAGAAAATAACAGCTCAAGTTATTCCAGGCTGGTGTTAAGCAACCTTTGAAACACTAAAGGTATTAAATTCCAATCCAGTTTGGTCAGGAAAAACCGAGCAAAGAAAAATATTGAGGTAGCACAGAAAAAAATCAGGCAGCACTGCGATCTACCTCAGGCTATTATGAAGTCATTAAACCTCTGAGAGAACCACCACTCGGGAATAAAAGAGTGCCATCAAGGCACTTGCTCTTGCACTGTAGAGATCATATTTCAACATGAGGTATCTAGTTTGGATACATGCAACAGCCCCTGATTTAGCCCAACACAGATGAAACCAGCTCCAGCACCTTCATGCATCTCCCATCTCAAGACGCATTAATTTTTCTGCACATCTTATTTCACTGAAGGCTTCGCCAGAGAGGAGAAGACAAATGTATGATCCATATTCTAAAGAGTGTGATCAACGTTTTCATCTCCCAGTGAACTTGTTTTGAGAGGTAAAATGCAATTGCATCTGTATAAATGCCAGCTTGTCTATCAGCAGAACAGGATTTTTAGTTGGTTTGGTGACTTCAGTTTCCTTAGCAGAAGAAAGAAAATTATTGCCCAGTTCACATGGAAAACGGGCAGCTTCAGCATTTCTTCAGTGGGAATTCAATTCCCTGGAAAAATTCTTAGGCTCGGTTTGTGTGGACTGTTTATAACACTGACTTAGCAAAGTTGTGCCTTCAAATCCATGTTTTATAGGAGAGAATAAAATATCCGTGGCTCAGTATCAGATGGCACGACTGAGTGGGACAGCATTTTCCAGTGAGTTTGCAGTTCCTCTGTCCCTGAAGTCTCTCTTAGTCTGCAGGACACTGCCAGGACTTGCATTCCCAGGCAGAATAAAGATATTTGAATACAGATATTTGACCTGAGCATAACAGTATCTGTCAGAGCCCTCAGAGAAAACCTAAATACTTCAGTCACCTGAAGAGACTGGTAGCTGTAAGATCTATTTTCCTGGGGAATCATCACTTGGATGATGAAAGATCAGGAGGCAGTTGCAGAGATATGCAGTGTTTGTCATGATGTTACTGTAGCCAGTAATTATTTCCAGCATCTATTTATTTTCCTTAGTCTGTCAGGTTTCAGAGAGGCTGTTGGGTTAGAAATCCGGGCCTCCTTTAGCTTTTACCAGTAAAACATTCTTTTTTATTCCATCCCCCGTGCTGTACCTCCAATCAATCCTTCAGCGTGTCCCTGAGAGGATCCTGCTTTCCTCCTTCCAGCTTAATGGGGCTGCCACTGGCTTTGTTCTTCATACTGGAGACACCCTCAACATCAATTTCCACTTGATCTTGATTTCCACATCACTTAGAGAGCCTAAAAATGTCAAGGTGTCTGAGAGTGGGATTCTGTGACTAAGACTGGCCATATATTTCTCCATTTTCACACTGAATGGGCAACATTTCAGCGTTGCCTTTCCTTTCCTATTTAGATTACAAGCCCCCTGTCAGGGGCAGTTTTTCTGGGCTGGGGTAGAAGAGTGACTTCTAACCTCTTCAGTTCCCAGGATGAGAAAGTATTAGATGAGGACAAGTTCTTACACCATAATAACTCTAAAATATTTAGTTTGATTTGCATATTTTGAAGATCTGGCCGTCCCCATCTAAGATTCTTCAGGTGATGAATTGTAGCCCCAGGCTCAGCACAGAAAGCGCAGAAAATGCCTTTCCCCAAGAAGCTGTCAAGGAAAACTCTCCCTAATGTGACCTCGCCTGTGGGCCTGGATGTACTCCAGCACAGGGGAGCCCTTTGAATCTAAAATGTATATAAACACAAGTACACAAATCCAGTAGCAATACAGAGCTGAAAAAATGTCAGGACATTGTCTTTGCAATAATAGCTCCAGAGCAGGACGGTTTCTCGTGGCTGCTCTGCCTAAAATGGGAAGCAGTGAGCAAGAGCAGCACTTGGAAGGAGGCACCACGACTGGCTGGAGCCTTGGGCTGCGTGATAGAGCACCACGGATGCTGACACCCGTGGGGCAAGCTGAGAGGCTGCCTCCTGCTGCATCCCATCTGATAGGGCTGGTTTGGAAATACCCTGAATTTTCACTGTCGGAGATAAGGCCTCTTATTTATGAGAGTGCAAACTCCTCTGGCATCGAGAGGGAGCACCACAGCGTCTGCCCTGGAAGGCATCGAGGTCTCTCTCAGTGCCCTGGGAGGGATTAAATGCAAATATCTGCTAAGTCTGCTGCCATGAGAAATCCGTCTGGGCTTGGGCTTCCCTTCTCGTGTGCCCACAGAGAAAATATACTCCAGCTTTAAGCAGCGCATTTACTCAGTACCAAACAGGATGTAAAATAATAACACTTAGAACGAAAAAAAAAAAAAATCTACATTTCCGGCTGGCTTTATTAGCTGACAGATCTCCTGCGCTGTAAAATACAACAAATACTTCCCTTTTGAAAAATGATGTAGATAATGGCTGACTATTAGCACTAATTGTACCCTGTGATGTTTGGGAAAACTCAGAAACGACTGGAAGAACAGCCAAGAAAAGCTGAGAAATCACTGCAACAAGTGATTTAATGAAGTGATAAGGTGAATATAATACTCTCTGCTTGCAAGTGAAAAGACGCCTCTCCTGGCTTTGATTTGTTGCCAAAAGTAATAAAAGACACAACAACCAAGGAAATACAAAAGCAATCAAGAATGCGACCTATCTTCATGATCGTTTTCCTGAAATAAAACACCTTGGGAAGTACAGAAGTACCAGGTTCAATGCAGAAAAGAAATCTGTACATTGGTGCGGATATTGCTGCATGCAGAAAAAGGAATGGGAAACGATTTTTCCATGCGTGGTTATAAATGACATCATTTAAAATCGTTTGACTAAAATCATATGACAAAAATTCAAGATGGTGACAAAATTTGAGCACCAGACACTAAAACCCAGGAACGTTAACAGAAATTGATTTATTTATTTCCCCGTGGCAGAGATGAATGACCCCTGGAATTGTAGCTGTACTTCTTGCCTGTTCAACTTCACTGTTTTCAAGGCTCACTATTAGTTTTACCAAAAATAAAACACTCCAAACCCCCAAACTTTTTGATTATGAAGATGTTTTTTTCTAGCCTAGTTTTGGGAAGAGTGCCCTTTTCATTGATTATTATTTGTATTCTTTATTATCTTTAATTTATTTCCGACGAGGAAAAATTCATAGCACTCCTGGAAATAATGTTGCAACATTCAATTTGCAAATGCTGCCACATGAACAATCTCTTCTAATATGCTTTTATGCATCTTCCTTTGCTTCTTTTCACACCAGGCCCTAAAATCTCACAGCAGACCCTGCCACTATGCCAGAAAAAGCAGTTGTAACATTTTTAGCCATTAATTATTTGGCTCATTCAAGTCCTTATGTAAAATTCCCATTTCTAGGAATTGCATCAAATAATGCATATGTCTGAAAGGTTATTAAACATTAATATTGGGAAAAGGAAGACAGTTCTCTCTTCTTCCTCTTCTGAAGTCCCTCTTTGATTTACTGCTTTCTGTAGGCCCAAATGTAAATAGTGTCACAGCAAATAAGTGTTTAGTGTCTGTGAAGTTTATTCAATTGGTCTATTTAGGTTCTTAAGTCTGAGTTATAATGCATATAAATTAGTGGCCAGTGAGTGTTGTTTAATTATCTGGAAGCCTTGTCATTGACAAAGTGACCTGTGCTGGCTTTCCTGCCAGGAGGAATTGAAGTTGTTATGCTAAAGTCTGGACAATTGGATGTAAATATTTACCCACTCCATGAAGAGGTGTTGAAGCTAATTCGGCCCCAGGATGTTAACTCCTGGAGATCACACAAGTCCCCACGGGAAGCCAACTTCAATTCCACAGGGGAAGTTCAGAGCCTGCTGTAGTAAATGAAGAGTTGCTCGAACAAGGTGATGATAAGGAGAACTTTGGGCTTGATCATGAGCCTGCCTGGGGAAAACGATCTACACACCAAGAGGGATCCACCTCTCCATCTGTGCTTCCCTCACATCACCCATCACTGTGTTTAGTCTGATTTTTTCAGTTCTGAGGGAAGGTCAGTGCAAAGACGTAGATCTTGATGCCCCCACAGCCCATCTGAGATGCTCCAAAGTATCCTGCCTGGCTTCTGCCTGGAGTCCCAGGTGTGTCCTGTCAGTCTTCCAGCACGTGGGTATCTTATCTAGGCTGGGATGGCTCACAGGGCGTGAGACAGAGGTGTGTGAGCAGCCAAAGCAAGTCCTCACCCTCAGTAAGTCAGAACGATGAACACCAGCCCAAGGGCTGCAGTTTTGGTCAGTTTGGAGAGTTTCTGTCAAAATCAGAGTAGCATAGAGGTGGTGACTTTTGCTTGAGCAGTTTGTTTCTGAATCCCTCCTCTGAGGGACAATCTGACACAGCCTTGGATGGGATGAGTGATTGTTAATACCTTCTTTTTTTCTTCTGAGAGTTTTACGGCGTTCGATGCTCAGGACCGTATCGGATCCACTGGCTTCACACTGCTCACAGAGCTTCTCTGGATATCCATCACTTGTGGCCACTGGACCAGCCAAGATCTGCCCCACACTGTCCGTGCTTAACCAACAAACTTTTGGATAGAAAAGGGCTCTGTGGCCTGTGGACAGTAGGACATCTATACCTGGGCTCCCCGCCTGCTCCCTCCTGACCCAGGAGCGATCCAGCGCTGCCCTTCGGACCTGCCCCAGGCAGTTCCCGGGCTCTGCAGAGCGGCACAGAGCCCTGCAGCACTCGCAGGCCCCCGGGGCTGCTGCTGGATAAGGTTCTTGGAACTTACACACCACGAGATTGACTCCCAGGGCCACCCTCTGCATCGTCCCGGGCGGATCCGCTCCCTCAGAGGCAGAAGCCCTGCGAAGTCAGGGTCATCCCTGTCCCTCAGGGAAAGGGGACAGCTGCTGCATTTGGATCCCCTCTGTTACTTGGCCCCTCTGGTCAGTGAACTCCACAGAGACGTGGGTGTTAAGCGTGACCAGAAATGATTTCCTGCAAACGCAGCGCAAAGGATTTCTGCTTGCCCCTCTGCCACCTCCACGTGCTGGTTGAACATCACGTGCAGAATAAGAAGGTCACAGGGCTTGCCAGGACAGGAGACACGGTAGGAAAAGCAGCACATCCCACCTGGCATTCCCTTTCAGGGTGCTTTGGGACCTGTGGGTGCATTGCAGAGCTCGGGTCACGCAGGCTGAGGGTGGGGTGACCTCAGAAAAGCTGCAGAGCCCACAGGGACAGGACTGGCCTTGGCTGACTCCTGTGGGGACTCTCAGGGTGTCCCACAGGCAGGGACAGAACAGAGCCAGGGCTTTCATCTCTGTAGCTGCCACTGGGAAAAGCCTAAGAGGACACTGGAGTGGTAACCCCAAATGTCATTAGACGGTGAGCAGGGATGAATTCACACCTTCCTTTAGAAGGACAGGCTTGTCCTCAAAGCTCTCTTGTTTTGGTTTTTTTTCCCAGTAAAGAAAGTGGAGATCAGAGAAATTCATTTTGCCTCCACTAGATTACAAAATTCATCTGCGTGTTTGCTGTCTGGTGCAGATCAAGGACCAACGCTGTCAAGATTACAAAGGAAAGGATATTTTCTCTTTGCTTTCTGGGCAAAACACAGACAGAATTCAAGCAGATCTGCGGAGCTTAAGTTGTTTTCAACTTCTTCCAAGGGTGGAATAGCCCAGTTTCCAATTTCATCTTCCTGAACAAGTGATACTTGCAGAGAATCATAGCAAGCCTTTTTCCCAGGATTTTTGCTAGAAGCCAGTAGTAACTTGAAAAAGAAATGGCCTGACAATACCCATGTATACACATATTTGGAATGCCAGAAGCTGCTTTGCATGGATTTAAAACCACTCAGACAAGGTGACTGGCTCCATACACCCCAGAACTGCCACTTGTCACGTGCAACGCAGAAGTGTCTGCTCAAATTCCAGGTAAACACAGCAACAAATACTAATAAAGGAGCAGGGACAGGTTTTTAGCCTACGTTAAGAAAATTCACCGGTGCTGTTCTTGATTCGGTTCATGTTTGTCCTAAAGTGGAAGATGGAGAATGTACTCGGGAGAAATTTGGGGTTGGGGGTTAATTTTGCTCCCTCGTTCTTCGCGACATGAAATGCACTTTTTGCAAGATATCAAAATCATAAATTGGCATCATCAGGGACAAGTTAATTTAGCTCTCAGAGACTCTGGCTCCACATGTCTCGGATTGTCCATTTCGTGACACTCTCTCTCTCCCTTTCCCCTTGCTGTTATCTCCCTTCTGTCTCTGGTCGGCTGCAGAAGGGAAACCAAAGGCTCCGACCACCCACGGGGCCTCCTCAGCAGCTGTAAAACGAAGGTGCCAAGAGCCAAAATGCCTTTTCTCCAGCAGTGCCATCTCCTGTGGCTGGGCCTTGGGCTGGCATCGGGGACCAGGCCTCATGTCAGCCAGGGAATTCTTTTTAAAACGCAGAAGGAAAACATCCTTGCAGTGCTTCCCTCAGCCTGAGCGTTTCCCCTGGGGAATATATTACCCTGTTGGATGTGCAAAAAGAGGATTTTTCTGGGGGTGGGGGGCTGGGGGGAATGTGTGGGTTTGTTCTCCGTTCAAGGCCCAAACAACTTGGGTTGAGCATTCTCAGCGCTTTATGGGAAAACAGCCGTGGCCCACCTTGGCTTTTATGGGAGAGGAGGAATGTGAATCAAAAAATTAAATTCACATAACTTTGTGGGTGGCCTTCCCTGCTATGCAGAATATCTTTGTGTACACTCATGTCTGCCATGACTTTGAGAAAAAGCCCTTTACTTGTATGGCAACAAACTCATAAGTCAGAGTGTTTACGTTCCCGAGCACTATATCATATTTCCCGACAGAGTTAATGAAACAAATTAAGCAAAACTCCACACGAATTCCTGCGTTCACAGAAGACTCTGCAGAATTCTTGCAGCTCCTGGTTGTGGTGGTAGCTGAGCATGCCGAGCCTTAATTTCCATTTGCTAAAAAATCATAAACTGACTGGCCTAGTCTTGACTTTTTTATTGCGAGGAATGGAGGATTAGGTTAAAATACTCTTTAAAACTACATCCCACTTCTTTCAGCTGCTCCAAAGTCAGTTTTCAGAGTGACCAAAAAGGATTGGTCAGCTTCATGGGGTCCTGACGTGTTTAAAGAAAATGATTGATGACAGGGTAATTTGAACACACATTTTCCTGGCTTGGGTCATTGGGCAAAAAAATTACTGAATTCATTCAACGAGAAAGCTGCAAAAGCATAAATATACAAGTGTTTGCCATGCTGGGTTATTAATGTGGTGTCTTCCAAAGAGATATCATCAGGTCTTAGGGATGCCAGGGAAATGTGTACAGCAGAGCTCATTCACAGGAAACAGGGCTCCACTTCTTCACTTATTTTATATTTCTGATTGGTTCTGAAACCTAAAAACAATGAAGTATCCAGGTCTGCACCTAAAGAAAAAGGTTTTTATGAAATACAAGTGGGTCTTGGCTTTCAAACTGGTTTTTCACGCCCATTTAATGCAGCTTTGGGCTGGTTACATATTCACTTTCTGAGGCAAGGCACCACGGAAGACATTTCAGCATATAGATGAAAAAATGTTGCTCAGGAGACACTTCCACATTTACCTCACCATCCTTCTGCAGCCAAAACTTTCTTCAGGAAGGGGCCTCAGGAAGTTCCTCACCCATGAAGTCCTGCTGACTGCAATGGAACGGGCAGATATGAGTAACCAACCCCAGAGCCTAAGGCCAGTTCAGAAACTGGCCTTTTAGTACAAAAATTCTTTAGTTTTCCACCGAAGAGTTTCATATTCTTGCTACAAAATCTCCTACAAAATCTTGCTACAAATCTCCTACAGTTCAAGATTAAAACTGTATGTAAACTAAGACTATGCCATAAATTGTATATATAGATGATGATTAATATGCTATGCTATTCTTAAATAAATGATGTTTTAGATAAAATGAAAGTTGACTATTTGGACCTTAAAATATGGATTTTCAATGATGTCTTACTCCAGATTTCTGTTGACTTTTTTTACTATATATTCATGACATAATTTACTTAGTAAAAGTTGAATTTTTCCACATAGCTAGTCTTTCTCTAAATTCTCCAATCTTTGTCTAACCAAAAATTACCACTCGGCTGAAAATTTGTATAAAACACTGATCGATATAAAACGACAGAAATATCACATCTTTTAAAAATATTCCTCCAAAACCACCCTGCATCTCACAAAAAAAGAAACAATTGGGTTCTGAACTATGCGTAGTTCTAAAGGCTTACTCTCAAGCACCCGTTTTTAGAAATACAGAACAATTCCTCCAGCTTTTTAAATAGCTGAGACTTAATATGCCATAAAAACATACTGTAAATATTTCTGTTGCTGGAATGGTGTCTCTGTTACCACAAGGAGTTGCTAGGATATTATCTGTGTCAGGAAGTTTGTTGTGCCTCCATAAAGGAAAACTAACAGTCATTTTGATGCATTATGCAAATAATATCCTGTTTTCTCAACAGATTCCTTTGCAGCAATCAAAAAAAAAAAAAAAAACCTCCCAGCCTCCGAGCAGATTTCTGTACTCTGCTGTCAGCTTCCCTGCAAGGAACAATTCCATTTTTCCTACAGTGATTACAGTAGTAAATAAACCTGTGCCTAACTGAATTTAGTGCTCGAGATCATTCTGAGGACACATCTCAGAAAGCCTTTTCGAAATGAGGAACAGGAAAAATGTTTAAACTGTTATAAATAAATTGGTTTTGTCACCAAAATTATATTTAGAAACGACAGCTGAGCTGACACCTCTGTTTCACTGATGGCTATCAAGTATGATGTATTTAATAGAAGTGTAAAGTGATGAAGTTCATCACTATAAAAGAGAAGTTTTCTTGCAAAACTTTTCTGGCTCCCTTGTTTCTGATCCCTTAGAAGAACCTGTGATAGAATTTAACACTATTATAATAAAAAGAGGAAGTTGCTTTCTCTTTAAGACACATAATTTACGCTTGACTTGTCTTTGAAGTTCCCAAGGTGGTTTGGGGTTTGTTGGGGTTTTTTTTCTTAAATCTGCAGGAAATCACTTCAGTCTAGCTTAACTCTAGGCAAGCCACAACTTTGCTGTGCTGAGTTTGGATTTTGCCACTTACTTAGGTGCTATTTTAAAGGGTCCTTTCAGTCCTCCCTCATTCCTGTCCGTTTTTTTGTTCTTCGTTTGAACGAGGACTGAATGGAGGTTAAGGCCTCCAAATTATGGCCACAGTTCCTTGTTACGTTGGTCTTTGATTAAGTGTTTAGGATATAAACTGTAGGCCCAAAATCCAACCAGATGTGCTTCGATTTTTTTGGAGCTTCGCAAGCCTCCAGGCTTGTGTTAGTTGTTTGCATTGCTTGGTGGTGGTCAGAAGCAAAGGCTCTGAGCTGCACGAGAACATTCAGTGCCCTGTTTCTGACCCAGCAGGGCGAGGAAATGTCAATATGATGAGAAGGTCTCGGGAGATCTGCAGCGTGAATTCCAGGGAAGAGTTATTCAAACAAGCACGAAGCGCGTTTTGCGCAATCCGTTTCAGTTTGACTCATTGCTGATTCGGGGGTTTGACGACCATTGAAAAACTGAGAGGGTGAAAGGAAGTGTTTTTCTGAGGAAATCAAAATGGAACCTATGGTAAAGCTGGTTTTGTCCAGCACTGGGTTTAAGGTTTAGCAATAGCACAGTGGACTCATTGTATTTGTGCTTTAGACAAAGGGGACTATGAAAAAGAATTCGACATCTTCCTAAGATTTTTTTCTTAACTATGCAACAGCAAGCTAAGAAAAAAAAAAAAAATCCTGCATCCAGATATATGTCCTAAATGGTCTCCAGTTTAATATCAGGTGTAGAAAATTTTACCCATATGTTGGTAATGTATGATTGATACTTATTGGTAAATCAGAATTATTTGGGTTTCAAAGCCACCGCACAGGATCTGCTTCAGCAAGGAAATAAAATTAAGGATGAAAAAGAGAGAAAATTATTATTCCATCAAAGGAAAACCACTCTAGATGTATTTGGCGTTTATATCACTGATATATTTACAAAAAAGTTAAATATCAAGTATTTATTTGAAAATATGAATAGAAATAAGGATGGAACTGAAGCACACACAGGTCTACAAACCTATTTTTCTTCTATTCGACAACTGTCTAAAATTTCAGTGGAGTGGTAGAAGGATTTGATGAAATCTACATACAACTGTCTTTAAACAAAATATTAAATCACAGACAGGGAAATGAAGCATAAAAATAGATATTTACTATAATTTAGATGGGAAAACAGTTCACGTTTGTAGACCAGTTTGAACAGTACAAATGACAACACCATTATTGCAGCGTAGTTCACACAGCATATGACTAATTTTAGCTGAGAACATTACAGACAGCCATGATTTTCTAAGCCTAAAGGTTTTTGGTGAAATCATTTAACTTGAAGAGTTTGAGAACAGAATGTATTTTGAAGGATTGGAGTGAAGCAATGATAACATCATGCTGATTGTGATTTTCAGGGAGTCTGAGCATTTCATCACTGCTCATTCCCACACAGTGTCACCCATCACTTTTAAATAAACAGTCTACTTTTCATTATGCAAGGAATGAAAAAGAGAGGAATAACTTGGGGTTTTCTTCAGTTCTCCTGACAAATAGAGGTGCATCTCAGCTGTTTACTATTTAGCTGTTCTCAGCAATTACTAAACACCACCCTCCAGCTCTGTTTACCTGATATTCTCCTTCTACCAAGATTGCTCAGCACCTTTATTTTGGTTTAAAACTGAAATCTTAACCTTAATCCTCCCATTTCTCTAAAGGGCTGCAACAAGTGTCCCAGTTTCTGGTGATACCAATTCCTGTTATAATAAAAACCAAAGCTCAGACATCCGCTGAGGGGTAGAAGGACCTGACTGACCTTTCTGTAGTGGAAGAGGTGTTGATCCTTTCTGAAAACGAGAATCCACTTGGAGAGCAAAGAGTGTCAGCAAAAACTCGGTTTGTTTTGGTACAGTGTCTGCAGCACAGTGAGGAGGACTGCAGCTCATCAGCAGATTAGAAAATTTCCAAAACACAGTTATGTGTGCAGTCTTTTTAAATTAAGTAGATACACATTCTCATTTCCTTAGGGAAATGCACTTAAAAGGAGGTCTCTTTGCAGCGGGAAGAGAAGGGCAATTTTTAAGGCACAGATGAAGGAGAAGAGGGAATAACAACTGCCACCTAAGCTTTAAACTGAATTTTCCTGTTGTAGCAGTTTGCTGTTAGATTTGTTGAATCCCAATTTCTGCTTTTGAGCAATAGGATTGACTGTGGGGTAAAAAATTCTGTATTTATGGGGGGATTTGAAAACAGACACAATGTCAGAATCTCCTTCTGCCCCCACTGGTAAGTGTGTAACAGTGTCGGTGTCCAACTGAAGAGTGAACAACAGGGACTAAATCCCTAATTCCCAGGAATCCATACCTGGACAATAGTTCTGCCAACATTTTAACTTCAGTACGGGATCCAGATTGGTAATTTTATCTGTAGTGGATGTAAAGTGAAAATCTGAGCTGTGTAGAGCTCTGGTAGCAAATTACCAAAAAAGATTCCGTTTATGTAATTTCACAATTTCTCACTGTCTAAAGAGGCAGACTTTCAAAAAAAAAAAATTTAGAAGCATTGGTGAACCTCGCAAACTGCCTGAATTAAGTTTTGAATTCTGAAGCTGGCTTGTCTTCCAGGCTTGGGAAAAATCAATGTGCAAACCTTCAACACTGGGCAAAACTCAGTCCTCACCAGTAGATGTAACACAGCCTCATACCAGAGACTCCGTGCCTGAGCTCGCACTGTGCCAGGTGCCGCACGTAGATAAATATACTTTCTTAGATGTCCACGCACCTCAGAATTTCAAATCCAACCGGGCAAGACACGGAAAGTGAGCAAAACTCCCCGTTTGGCACGTGGGAAGTGGCAGCACAGCTGAATACCTGCTTAAGTTCATGCGGGAGCTCCGTGCTGCATCTGAGGAGCGAACCCCACTTTCCCGAGTCCCTGTCCAAAGCACCTGCCTTGTGCCCAACTCACTTTTCAGAACCAAGAATAGTTTTAGTGAAAGATGGCAGTGATGATGCCCGAATACGATTGGTGTTTCGGAGAAGGTTCGATCTAAGCAGACCAAGAATAGAGAAAGATGCAGGCACGGAGAGATAGTAAAGGTCATACATTACGTGAATAACAGGAATTAGGTCCTCTGAGTACTGCTACCCTGCTGCCTGGGTTTTTTTTTTCCTGCAGCTTTTGCTGTACTTTTGGGATTTCTTGGAGAATGAAGACATGGAAACTCCCATGGACCAGCACTCTGAGGCGAGCATAAGAATCTTGGGTAGCCTGTGTACAAAAAGGGCCGGGTTTCTTACAGTCTCATTCTGAATACTGACCGTATTTTACAACCACTTGCTACAAATTTGCTCACTTTAATTCAGCCCGTTTATACTGTAAAGCAACGCCTTCATATGCACTGTTTTCTGGAACCTGAGTTGTTTTCAAAGCACAGCTCATCTCATGTGACAGAAGTCACAAAATCTTATATGTCAATGTCCTTGGTTAAAGGTCTTACAGTTGGCCAGTCAAGCCTGGAGCTTGCCTTTAGAAATGCTCCTGGGCTTTCAAGAGCAACTCCTAATTATCAGCTGCTGCTAATAACATAAGAAACATCTTTGGCCAGGGCGATGCAGGGCCCTCCCCAGTGCGGTGGAGCTCTTCAGTGAGGGCAAAATTCACCTCCTTGCACGACTCCCCATCTCCTGGTGTTTTCCCAAGCAGCTGGGGACCATCCTAAATGTCACAGCCCTCCAGACAAAGTTCAGAGAGCATGTCTGGGATGTTGATCTCTCTCTAATTTGCATGCAGAGCTCTGGGTACCTCGAGGCACGTGTTGGGGGGCTGTGTGTGTGTTATGAAACGCACTCCCCTGTTCCCACTTCTCCCACTGGCAAGGAGATGAGGGAGCAGGCACATGGCAGATATCAGCCCTGGTGTTAAGCACTGCTGAAGGGCACTCGGGTAAAGCAGTAGCAAGAGGGGTGTATAAATCCATGGAAAAGCTGTGTTTCCACCTCAGAGTCTACCCCACGATGAATCCCGCTCTCGCCACTGACTCACACTCCCAGGCAGAGGCTCTCCAGTCGGAAAATGAGAAAGAGGAGACCTCAGAAGGAAATGTCAGGGCAGTCATTTTCTCATAGGACTCTTTCTGGCAGCTGGAGACAGTGGCTCTGTGACAACACGTTGGAGTTTTGCAGGGGGATTCCTCCGGAACGGAAACGTCCTTAGAAGGACCATTCCCTGACTGTGCTCCATCCTGTGGGAAACTCTTACCCTATGACGAGTTCTTCTAAACTAGATGGGATTTATATTTATTCTTAAATTGTCTTTATTTTTGGCAACTCCCCCACTGCTGGCTCGACGTCTCCGAAACGAGACCCTTCAGATTCTCAGAAGCCAGAAATGCTGCTGACAAAACTAATTCAGAACTGCCCTCATCAGCTCCACTCGCTTGATCACGTTTTCTTTCCATTCAGTTATTCCCTTCTCTGCTAATTCTGGAACTGTTTTGGTCCACATAAAAATAATTAAGACCATCTTGCTGGACGTACGTAACCCAAATTAAGAGAAGCAAAGAAAAGACCCATCTGCTCAACCAGACTGCAATTCTAGTTCATGAGGTTTGCATTTTGCGTGGTAAGACTTAGAGACAGGTGCTGAATAAACCTTGTAAACCAGCCCAGATTTGGGGTTATAATTCTGAATGTGTGTTTTGACTTTTGGGATGCCTTGGATTTGTGTCTAGAAGATTTTATTCACTCCACTACATTTCAGTCGTAATTTATCTCGGCCGTGGCTGTAATGGCTCATGTGGCACTGAGCTGCTTGTTAGAGCGGTTGTTTTCTCCTCTTCCCCTGCAGATGTTGCCATCTCAGTCTGGGACCTAAGAATGAGCCTGGATTCATTTCTAGTGGCACAGCTTCACGAGAAAGAGCAGACTCGCCAGTTAGCCCAGTGTCTCCAGCGATATTTCTCAATCCCATTAATCCCTGGAACTCTATTAATGTGAAGTGTACTCATGTAATAGGCCATCCTGCTGATTATGTGCAGCTCTGGAGAGATTTTTAGATCAATATTTTTGTTTTACTGGTTGTTCCCATTTGGCAGGAACGACGAGGGGTAAAATCTGCCTCTCCTGGATGGAGTGATTCCACACACTGACACTCCTCCAGACGTTCCAAACAGAAGCACAACCTAATATTTTGCTATCTTTTGTTCTCTACTTGACCCATAAGTCTCTAATTTTCACCCAAGGGTGAGAATTTGGTGACTTCAGGTGTTAAATTCCCCACCAGATTCTTTAGTTGCATTCAGTACCAGCTACTGGAAAAGCTGACAAACAGAAAAATCAGGGGCCTTTTCAAAAATATGAAGTTTAATTCTCTCCAGAGTGATGCAGGCTGGGTTAGGTGCTCAGAGTTTAGATTTCAAATTCATTCCAATGGACATGGAGTCTGAATGTTCATGTTATAGATGTGTTTTCTCATGCCTGTGAGTAGTAAAGAACAATTAAAACAAGTTAAAATCATTGAACTCGCCTTTCTACTGTGGGTGAACTTGGAAAAACAATGCTCAATTTTTTATTTGAAAAAAGTTAAAGAGGATTTCTGTTTCATTTTTAGAGTCGTTGGGGTTTTTTTGTAACAATCTTGAGTTACTTGCCTGGCAGTGTCAGGCACAGAGCCACGTAATGTCTGGCATTAAAAATCTCTTGGCAGATTTGATCCCATACCCCCCAAAACCACCCAAAACTGTGAGTTTTAAGGCAAGAGACAGTCTTTCACTTGGTCAGAGCATGCCAGAATGTCTCTGTTTGGGGTGATCCTGGATCATCTGTGAGGGGAAAAAAGGGAGTAAATTGCAGGGCCTTTGTGCAGGAATCTGGAGACTCTGAACTTTCTCCTTTTATAGTGAATTTACACAGGTAGAGACCCCCCCAAATTTATTTCGTGTAACTCTGCTCTCTGCAGAGCACACACTGCTTTGAACAGAACTTCAGAGTCTGATCGGGCAAATGATCTCTCCTCAAGCTTCCACAATTCTTTTTTCCCTGTGTTCCCCTTTAACATCTAAAACACTTAGGACAAGCTCATCTAAAGGCATTCCTACTTTTTTTGGCAATTTAGCACCTCTTGGAAGCAGACTCGCCCCCCAGTTCACGGGCAAGCAGTGGCACGTGCGGCGTGAGATCGACTCCTTCCTCCCAAATAAATGCCATTAATTCGTGGGGAAGCGAGGTGGTGATTGATGTCTGAGCTCTGTGGGCCAGCACAAAGCTTTGAAACGCTAAGTTTGGGCTAAGATTGCAGCAGATAACCAAGCTGGAAGATGGGATGCAGAGCAAGGTGAGAATCCTTACACGGACTAGACTTCCAGCCACCGAGTATTGCGCAATCTGAGATAAATATGAATCTTTGTGTTGAAGCTTAAAAAAAAAACAAAACCCTCAGGATGGAATGCTTGTCGAACATAACGCTGCCTAATTTCGACTCTGTCAGCTGTAAAATCCATCTCCTCATTAAAAAAAAAAAAAAGTTAAAAAAATGTTGGTTTTAAGTAAACCAAAATTTATGAAACATATGTTTGCATTTAAAACTGTTTTGCTGTTCACTCTGAGAGGACTTCGGAGACATGGCCTGTGTTATAATACCACTTCCATTAAACACTGGAAGCCCAACTTTTTTTACNAAGGTGAGAATCCTTACACGGACTAGACTTCCAGCCACCGAGTATTGCGCAATCTGAGATAAATATGAATCTTTGTGTTGAAGCTTAAAAAAAAAACAAAACCCTCAGGATGGAATGCTTGTCGAACATAACGCTGCCTAATTTCGACTCTGTCAGCTGTAAAATCCATCTCCTCATTAAAAAAAAAAAAAAGTTAAAAAAATGTTGGTTTTAAGTAAACCAAAATTTATGAAACATATGTTTGCATTTAAAACTGTTTTGCTGTTCACTCTGAGAGGACTTCGGAGACATGGCCTGTGTTATAATACCACTTCCATTAAACACTGGAAGCCCAACTTTTTTTACAAAAAAATTCACACAAACATTCTGCTCTTAATCCAAACAGAGGGGTTATGAACCGAACCTTCAAACAGAAACTTTCAATATTTGGCTTCTCAGCTCAGTAGCACCAATCTGGGATGCCAACTAGCATGCACTGTAATTAATAATTGCTGTGAAAAAAGGCCCTAAAGGCAGAATACCCAGTGCATATAGCTTGTCTGCCTTTTTAACCAAATAAGGGAACAGGGCATTTCACTGTTTATAATAGCAACATGAAATACGATGTTTCAAACTGTTAAAGAAAACACTTTTAAACTTTTCCAGCCCATTTCCAAGTTTCTTCAACTTCTACAAAGAATTAAAAAAACAAAAAAAAAAAACAAAAAAAAAAAAAAACACAAAACCAAAACTGGCTACAACTGTCTGGCAGATTTATAGAAACCTCAGTTTTTCACTTTCCAAAACACTTTAACAAAGCTCCAGAGATGAACAACATATCACCCAAGTTCTGGCAGCTTTGCAAGGATTGTACACGCAGTTCCCAAAGAGTAAACAGGCAAAAATCAATTCTGGGGAAAGGCAGAAAGCGGAACTAATTAAAGACTCCAAAGCAAGAGAGATCATTTTCTAAGACAAACATATCAATACTTATCACACAGGTGAAGCTGGTGCTACAGTGAGCCTGGTGGTATTTATAAGCACACGTCTGGCACAATTAACATGTTGGTAATTATAAAATGAATGCTAATAAAATATGTATAAATACTTAAGCCCTACACTAGGCAACTCTTAAACTGCTGCTCTAGCCTCTTATCAAAGCTTAAACATCAGATTGCCTGACAGCATCCTAAAGTTTTTTAATGGTTTGTTACTATCCCCACTTACCATTAAAGCTTTTGACTCAGCCAGAGCTGCTTTTGATCACCCCAGTGAAAGGAGACAGATGCAAACCACGAAGTCCTCATTACCCACCTCTCTTTCCTACTCCTCCTCTTTTCCTTTCCAGGTTTTTATCACCCTGCAAGCCCAGTAGCTGTTGAACAGAGCTCCCTTGGGCTCTCCTGGTGGTGATGCCATTCCCACCCGGTGCTGATTACCCCTTCATCCTGCTGGAGGCTTCCCTGGCACCAGACCCAGACCCAGACAGACGAAATACATCCCCAGGATTTTATTCCCTGTTTCTAGCCTGTGTTATGTTCTGAGCCGAAACTTTAGGTCTGTGGGTGCTCACTCCCCAGAAACGAGGGCGGTGGAGTGCAGTCAGGAGGAAAGGATGTCTTCTTCCACCTTGACAAAAATCAAAAGGGCTATTATAATTTTTTCCAGCTTTTGCAAGGCTCGGGGTGATGCTGGTGCAGCTCTGCCAGGTGAGGTTTTCCTCACCAGCGGGGCGTTTGATGTTCAGCAGCAGCACAGCCACGCACTCCCCGAGCACTGAAACCACTGCTGACACCTCCGTTTTTTCACAGCCAGGTTCTTCCAAGGCGAGGAGTGCGTGTTTATCCGTGCTTTGTTCTGCTCCTAGCACGCTGTGCCACTGAAGCAGAGCACTTGAGGAGGAGGCAGCTCTTTCCTCTGCCGCTGGAAATGGTCTTCGGTGTGCTGGTGCCAGGTGGGAGGAAGTGGGGAGGAGGGCTGAATGTAAGAATGGGTACGAGTTTCATGAGCTCTGTGCTCTCCTCCGCTCAGGTTAGTTACATTTTTCTGATTCCCTGGTGTATTTCATTACCTAGATTGCCCGAGGTTTCTAGCTGCTCTGGGGTTTTGCAGGCATCAAAGGCATTCAGGAAACACTAATTCCTTTTAAAGGACAGCTCCAGAGCCGATGGATAAAATTTTGCAGATCAAAGTTCCTTTTCCTCCTCGATACAAATTGAGTATTGCAAAATGAAGGGGAAATCTCCAGCACACCTGCACAGCACAGAAAAGAAACGTCACCATATCTGAAAAGCTTTACTTTTGAGCCTGAGTTTTGCAGTTTGTAAAGGTTAAGGTACTATTTCTTCCTATTTTTTTGACTGCCCTGAGTGGAAAATTAAATGTAACAGCAAGAAAGCCAGGTTGCATTCATCATTTGACTTTATTTCTACTTGGTTGGTTAGTAAGAGAATTTCCTGTCTTGCAGGAAAGTTCTGTGCTTTGGAAAGAACTCTTTATTTCAGGTTGATTGAAACGCTATATGCCATATTTGACAGAGTGAATGAAATAAAGTTCAGGAAGTTTTCATTGTTGCCTGAAAGGAAATTTTATCAGACCTGACATTCATGATGTTAGAAGTTTCAATATTCACAGAGGGCCATGTTTTAACTTTTCTGTGACTGATTGCAGTTCAGGCTGTAGTGCTACATCCAGCAGCATGATTATTTAGGATTTTATAAGTAATTCTTTCTCCTTTTCTGAGCTGCCTCCTGCTCCTGGGCCATCACCAACATGTGTGTTGTCATTGAGAGATTGTTTGAGGAACTGGTTCCACTGGAAAAAAAAAAAAAACAAATCTTCTTTTTCTTTTTTTCCTCATTCAGATAAGTTGCTTGGGTTGTTTCTCACAGGCTTCCAGAACCATAGTTCGGAGGAAGGAGTGAGTGCAGCAATAAAAGGCCCAGCACGGACAGGAAGAGGGATGGGTTGAGCCAGGGAGGGATGGATTGTTGGCACCAAAAGTTGCTCATGTGGAGCCATTATCTCTGTGGAATTTCATCATCAAGCAGTGTCAAGGTTGTTTCCTTAAATCAACGATTCCAAATTCCCAGAGAGTTGATTCCTATGTCTGAGGGAGATGTATGGAGTACAGTGGGTGGACAAGAAACAATTTGGATGAAGGCTAAAAATCCCAGGGCGGCTTTTGCAGTGACCGAGGCTGCCCTGGTGTCCTTGGAGAGCATCCCTGGTGCTGTGCCTTGTTGGGATAGGCTGCAGGGAGGGGTGCTGCAGCCATGGGTAATGTAAGGCACCTGCCAGAGCCATCCCAGCGCTATCGGGCAAATAGCTGTAGCTGAAAGAGGGAAAGGTGACAAGCGAGAGGAAGGCAGAAAAGAATAAAATGTATTTATGCGGGGGGAAAAAAGAGGAGCCAAACCCGAACACAGCTGCAGGAATAACAACTCCCCAAAAGCAAGCAAAGCACACCGAAGGCCTGAACGAAAGCATCGGGTGATGAGGCTCGGTTTTAGTGAGGGAGCTGATTGTTGAGCATCCCAGCAGTGTCAGACAGGAGCAGCTCAGCACGAGCAAGAATCCAGCTCCTGCACGAGCAGGAATTAATGCTGCAACCAACACACTCACACAGAAATGCCTGCATCACAAACACGCTTGGAGACCTGGGGCACGAGGCAAGCAGCACCCCTAGGATTTTTGGAATTAAGTAAGAAGAGGGAAAAATTTGGATTAGGTGACAGTTGGACACTCCTAAAGTAACCTGCTGCTCACCTCTCCTCTATCCCAACACCTGTTTGAGGTTAAGTGATTGAATAAAAATCCCCTCACACACCTACAAACTTCATTAAGTCAGAGACTCCCCTGATTTCAAGGGCTGGTGAGTGCAGTGGAAGCCCTGATGTCAAGGCTGGAAAAGCCAGGCTTTGGTCTCAATTTCGAGAAGTAATGGGTTTTTTTCCCCTATACCTGGGTCTGTTGTCAGTAATGCACAGGGTAAACATTTATACATGAGAATAAAGCACAGGTTTGCTGACTCATATTCACAAGAAAGGTAATGGTGTGAAAAGGATTCACATCTCTTGACTCCCTTCTTCTGTGTTTTATCCACAAATCCATTTTTGAGTCATGGGATCCTTCTGAGTTTGTGATGAATTTAAAGAACACATCACATCTTTTTTTTATTATTTTTTTTTTTCAACGCCCAGTGAGTTTTCTCATTTTGGAAACCATTTCTAAACAGTTTTACCTACATTAAACGGGTGACAAACATAGCAGTGAACAGGGAGTTCATAACCTAGATGAACGCAGGGAATGGGAGAAGCAGCTCTGTGCAGGCCCAAACACAGTCAGCTATCAGGAAAATCTTAACCACGAGATCTGTGTCACTGTAGAACCATTTTCCCAAGCGGAATAACAGCAGCTTGAAACCTTCATACCTGGACCATCATCTCACGGATGGAATAATTGACCTGTGTATGGTCTGACTACATAGCAAAGACATTTTAACGCCATGCAGGGCTCACCTGGGATTTTAAATGAGTTAAAACAGTTTAACACTTGCAAAAAACCAAGTATTTCCTCCTTGTGATTGTTACCTGCTGACTTAAGGAATGCACCTAAATGAGCTCTCAGTTAGGGACGTCCCCCTTGAGACCTCAGGTTGACCCGGAAAGTGTTAATTCTTCTGAAAACTCGTTCCACCAATGTTTGTTTAGGCTGGGAAGAGGGAAGGGCTAGATGGGTAATTGCCTTGAGAGCCAGGAGAACATAAAAAAATACAGGAAGAATGAGAGTGCACCTCAGAAAGGCCTTCCAAGGTCCACCCTGGGGAGCCAGAGGCCACTTCCAAAATGGACCCTGAGATGGACGACGAGTCACGAGTTCTTCATACTTTTGTAGGTTTGGTCCATTTGCATATCAGCATAAATTCACCAATTAAAACTTTAGCTTTCTTCAATTTCTCCACCTCTTTCGTGGCCCTTGTTTCCTTTAGGCCTTTAGGCCTCGGACACCTTTAGGCCTCGGACAGCCCGAGTGTCCTTGAACAACAAGCTCAGAGAAGCTTTGTTGTGTCTGTCTGGCCTAAGAGAGCAGCTAAGGAGCTACAAAATCTTCAGAGTTACACACTGGGCAACACAGGATTTGAAAAATATAAAAGTTGAAACCTAAGACATCAGGGTCACGCGACAGTAAGAACTTTCATACCTCAATTTATGTATTGAAACTTCCTTTCTAGTCAGCTTTCTTACAGAAACACGAATTGGTTGACAAAGGGCTGGAAATTTGAGAAACACAAGCATAACTGATGTTTCCACAGCAAAAAAGAATTTAAAAACCTAATGGTCCTTTGTCTCAGCTTTGCATTTGGGGGGTATTTGGCATCTCTTAGCCTCAAAGTTGGATTCTTCCTTTATGAAACCATGGACACAGGATTCCACCTTCCTCCAGAACCATCTGTGGTGGGAAATAATCAGAATCCTAGCTAGCAGAAGAAATGAGGCAGCAGAAGATGCACATGGCAGGGATTACTTTCCCAGTCCTTTCAGGTGAAGGAACTATAAAACATTGCACTGCTTTCCTTTTTTTTCCTCCAAAATCCGCCTCACTCGACAAGGCTATCAAGAGCTGTAACAGGGTTTTTTCCTGATTTATTGTATGGGAACCGTTTTTATCTTGCTCCTCTGGCTTTTTGGTGCCCCCTCGTGTTTAAAAGAACGTGATAACGATCAATCGCATCTTGTGTCTTTTAAGACACAAGATTTGTGGAGAAGCACTTAAATAACTCTGCCTGAGAAAGGTGTGAAAATTAGGGCACAGGGCAAAAAAGATACTTTAAAAGCCTTTTTTCAGAGTTGAAAACAGAGTTTTAGCTTGTAATTTTTAGGGGTTGTTTTAACATGTGTCCAGATGTTCCCAAACTCACTGATAAATTAAAGGTACTTGCAAGTTTGTAATAAGTGCATTTTTTAAAGTATTTTTAAAATATTCAGAAAGAACACTGAGATTCCCTCTCTCTATTCTGTTCAGGTTTATTGTCCATAATCAATAATTAAACAATGCTCTTTATGATCTGACGGTGAAAGCCCTCTGCAGACTTGTTTTTGGGTGCCAGTGTTTTGAGGTGTGTGAGTTGCTGGGTGTGCAGGTTGTGCACGGGAAGAAGGAGACAATGAGCCACTGGAATTTCTCCTGCTGTGTCAGACCTTGTGCCAAGTACCTCACCTCATAGCTGCTGATATCCTCATCCTCAGGGTATGAGCTGGCATCTTCCCATGGGAATTAAACCTGCTGTTAAGATAAAAGAATTCTGTATACATATATGAATTACATATACAAAAGAACTTCATTTTTATCGTTGGAATAGCTGATAAAATAGGCCAAAAAAACGTTACATATGTCGAAAGCCCTGTGTTTTGAAAGGAAGCATTCAAGAGCTGCTTTTGAAAAGAAATTGTCACAATCACCAGAAATTTGCGTGGATGTGTCTATTTCCCACCTTGACCTACATAAATGATATACACAGAACTTTCTGAACCCACTCAAATTCAGTTTTCCTCTGTGGCCAGCAAGAGGCTGCTGTGATTCCAGTTCACCTCTGAAAAAGAGAACTCCATGCAGGATCTCTTGGATTGCAGTCCTGACAAGAATAGCAGCGGAACACCTTTTCTTCTCTTCTTGCAGACGGGTTTGACAGTCTGGAGGGGAGCCACAAAAAAATTCTCCCATGACAGATTAACTCCTGAGTGGTGCAATTAGAAAGATTTATTAAGATTTATTAAGATTCAGTGGAGAAGGTGGCGTTAGAGCTGAAGGAACGGCCTGGGTGTCACAGCTGCCCTGACAGGAGGCAGCAGCTCATCACAGGAGTTTGACTTTGGATCAGTTTTGCTGAATAAGACACAAGGACTTTACAAACTTTTTTACGACATTTTTTTTATCCCGTCCAGTCCAGCCCTCCCCTCTTATCACTAAACCTAGCCCACAGCTCCAGGCTTTTGCGGCACCTCGGTTTTGTCATCCGCTCTGGCTTTGCCTGCCTTCCCACCCTGATTTTTCCTGGAAGGAAGCAGAGACCTGGGCTGTGGGATCAGACAGGACCCAGTGCTGGCTGCTTGCTTTTCAAACACTGGTGTGTGCCGCGGAGCGGTGCACTTTTGTGGCAGGTTTGTGTACAGTAACAAATGGCCTGGCTTTGTTAATCCTAATTACCCATCTGGACATAGACAGGCCACTTACATTTACAGACATCATGCAGGAATGTATGTGGTGCTCAGCCTCACCAGGAAACAATCGCCGCTGCATTATTTCATTTATATGGATTCAAAGCACAATATGAAAAGGTCTGTACTCCTTTCTTGGATCCATGGGATATTCAAACACATGCACGTGGGCACACAGCCACACCTGATTACCTCACCAGGACTCAGCTGCTGCAGGTGATGCTCTGTCGTGCTAAGATCTGTCTCGGAGGGCTGATTGAGCATGTCAAAAGATCCTTTTTCAATTTTGTCCCTGTTTCTTCCTTTCAGTATCCGTCCTGCAGAAACACAGAGGTCTGAGGCTGAACAAGTGAGCAGTGGGAGCTGTTCCTTTAACCAGCTGACCACCCTCACAGTTTCTCATGCAGCCCATAGGTAAATGTGCTTTGGAAAATGTTGGTGAGCCTCTCTGAAACTGCCTCTGACTCAGCCCTGGACTGGATTCTCAGCTCATTGTCCTCTTGTTTCCAGGCAGTCTTCACAGAGATCCCGACTCAATTCATGATTCATGTGTTTGAACCACAAACACCTTGGAGATAAACTGTGGATATTTAAAAAAAGCCCCAAACAACCGAACACACCAAAAGCTGTAACCACGAGTTCCAACTGAATATATAAAAGTACAGAATTTAAACCTGCAATTCAGTGACAGTTTTATGTGTAATTTCATCTGTAATGTCTCATGGAAAGGCTCTACAATACCTGTAGGTAATTTCTGTATGTGGACCACTGAGAGCTGCACTGCAGTAATTCAAATCAGAAAAAACCAGATGTATGAGTGCAATATTATCCAAATATTAGTGCAACAGGTTCTTTGCTGTTGTGCCACGATCTGGTGCTGTGGTAGCTTCAGGTCTGTGCTCATTTACAGAAATACAAATTTGCTGCTTTTTGTGAAGTGTTTTCAGCAAAGGGAGGTCAGTCTGGCCTCCTGGCTGCTTAGGAAGTGGGATGAACAAGGAGCAAAACCGCATGGGTTGGGTCTCTGGGTGTGATCCCTGTTATCCTGGGGAGCAGATGGCCTCGTGGACGGGCTGGAAGAAGCAACACCTCCTTTGGCAAGTGCTGCCAAAACTCTGAGCTTTACAGAGTTTAATCTCCAGTAGATAACAAATCTTGAGCTGTTTTAGTGAGTATCTGCTGATAATGAAAGAGTGATGCCTTAGGTTTAACTTGTTTATTTTTCAAATCCTGTACTGCCTGGTGTGTAACTCTGAGGTTTCTTGTAGCCTGCTGGCTGCTGTTCTCTTATGCCGGACAGACACAACAAAGCCTCTCGAAGCCTGCTCTCCACGGGCACCCAGACTGTCCTAGGCCCAAAATGTGTAAACCAAAATCTTTAGAAGGGGGGTAAGCTTGGGGAAATTACATCATTCACCGGAGCTTTGATTCGAGAATTAACCCTGATATGCAAATGAACCAAACTTACAAAAGTTGTGAAGAACTTGTGACCTGGGGTCCATCTTGGGTGTTGCCTTTGGCCTTTGAAGGCCCTTCCAATAAATCCCTACCTTTATTCCCTTATTCCTGTCTAGTTTCTGGGTTTTTTTGGGTGGCCACCTCAGGCATCAGGAGGGTATGAAATATTTAGGTCCTGGCATGCGAAAACCATCGCCGCCGATGGCAAAACTCCCGCCACAGTCACCGAAGTGTTAAAGCCTTGTCTCTCAGCGGCACGCAGGATGCTGAATGTGCTGTAGAAGGACTGTAGCACATGGGGCTGCAGCCTTCCAGTATCCAAGCCACTTAAAGTATTAACCTGGCTCTCTGTCAGTGCCTCTTTGCCTTTTGTAACAAAAGGCTTTGCTCCCTCAATTACAAATGGTGAAACCATCGCAGGTTCAAAATGAAGTCGCAGTAAACACCCGGACTGAATGTGTGTTGAGGGAGATGCTGCCTCCTATAAACGCAAAGAGTGGTGAGTGGAGTCACAAGTAAATGCTTCACCCTTTCTTCCTCTTTGTGATTCAAGCGACTAAAGCTCTCCAGGTAATTTTGTATAATTTTTTTTTTTTTTTAACTTTCATTGCTTAAGACCAAAGACACAGATGCAGGTTGTAGCACGCTGGAAGATGGAAACGCTGTGGGCTGATTCTTGCTTTGGACTGTACAACCAAAAAAATTTTAAAAATTTAAAAAAAAAAAAAAAGGAAAAAAGAAAAATGAAGAAAACCATGGAGAACCATTCCGATTTTTCCTCTCCTGATTACCTGAAGGTTCAGTTCAAGAAGGCAATCAACGGGTGCTGCTGTTAGTCACACAGATCAAGGAGCAGGGAGCACACACTGCTGTGTCTGATGGAAATGGCCATGGAATGGTTGCCTTGCCCTACAGCAAGAAGTACTTGGGATTAGGGAACACTTTCGTAGACGCATGGATAATTTTAAGCATAGCACCAGAATCCCACAGGAGCTGGAGATGGATGGTGGCGGTCTCACCAGAAGGAAGCTCAGATCAGCAGTAGTTTGGCTCCAGTTCAACCAGCTTTGGGATGGAGAGGGGGACTGGATCCAATAGCAGAGGATTTTTTTTTTTTTTTTAACTGGGAGTGGGCTCCGTTTACCCTCCCCGCCCCTCCGGCGGGTGCAGCTGTGCGGCGGCTGTCAAACTTTCCTTCCACCGGCAGCGCGGGGAGAAGCGGGGACGCGCTGGGACTCCGCCGCTCTGAGTCAAACCTTCTCCCCGCCGCTCCCGCCAGCGCAGCTGACAGCATCTCCCAAATTCGCTGCAAAGGCCTGGCGGGGCTCTTGGGTGGTGTTCCTTTCAGCTGCAAACTGCACAGGGAAGAAGTGGGAGGTGCCTGTAGCTCCTTGTGTAAAATGACACTCGGAAACCTCGGCAGCACTGCTGGGAAAAGCCGGGGTGTTCCCCAGATTCGTGGCTAACAGCAGCTGCTGGAAGTATTTCGCGGGGACGTGAGAAAGGGAATAGTCCTGCTCCTCCCGGACATTACAATTTACAAGCAGTAACATTTTTGCTCGCTGAGCTTTTCAAAATGCTAAATTAAAAAAAAAAATTTACAAAGAGAGAAATAAAAAAAAAAAGAAGAGACTGCTCGAAGGAGTAATGTTTAATAAAAGCATGCACAAAAGTGACCACGCTTGACCTAAATGAGTTCAAAACAAACCAAATCGTCTGTGCTTTAGGTATGTGAGCTCTACATAAATGCAAAGTGCTACAGAGCCAAAAGAACTTGCCTTACTCTGAGGTCCACCTCGCCCAGGACCCACTGTCTGTCAGGGGTAAGCAGCAAGGGAAGGGGATTAC